>MNCI01020268.1:0-10109 GCA_015680685.1 Gnetum montanum | reverse complement strand
AAAGAGTTACAGTATAAAATATAGAGTGGATTTTATAGCATTATATCATAGTAATAGTAAATTATATCATACCTGCATTATTTTTCAATGGTGGTAAGATGGCCCAAATCAAGTAACTCAAATGACCAATGATTATTAAAATCATATGAAGAACACAATAATCAAAACAATATGCGAAGAAAGAAATGATGGAAATGCAAGCAAAATATGAAAATGCAATAGTATACATATGAAATGCAATGAAAAAGGGGAAGAAAACATGCCACTAAGAATCTACCAGATGCCCATGTGGGATACCTGAGTAGAAATGTTTCAAATGAAATGCATTAAAATTCCTATTCAACCTATATCCTTGCAAATCAGCAATCTTAAACACATTTGGGGTAGTGATGTCTACAATTTGGAACGGGCCTGACCACATAGGTGAAAACTTAGTTTGAGGGTCAGTCTGACTAGACGCTCTATCTCTCTTGAGGACTAGATCACCTACTTGAAAATTTTTGACTGGATGTTTTTTATTAAACCGTCTTTTGACAATTTGTTGACGCTTAAGATTATGAAAATCAAGATATACCTTTACCTTGCTTGATCGTTTTCTATAAGGTTTTTCCTTAATATAAGTTTTAATGATAGGTCTAGGTCTTGGTGGGTCATCGGATATAGCTTTTCCAGGAGAATGTTTCATGGATGTATTGTTAAAATTTAGCACACCTTCAAATGTTTTAAGAGGTAAGGTCCTATTTATATCTTTGTCTTCCCCTAAAGGTGGTGGATCACTTAGACAAAATCCGTCGTGTTGTTGATAAGGTAAGGTGTCTCCATAGTTTTCTTCATCTTCTCTAGAACTTTGATAGGATTTGATGGGGTCTGCATAAGAGATAGGACTTTTTGTAGTTCCACTTACATAGTCATTTTCAACATGTTCACTACACTCAACCTCAATAACCCCAACATAAAGATTAGCATTTCGATCTTCCAAAGATTGATTTTGTTGATCCAAGTTTGTTACTACTTGTTTGTAGAAGGGTTCTTGGGGTATAGTCATGTATTCAGATTTTCCTTTGATAGGGATCAATAATTCCAAGAAGTCTGACCTAAAGAAGCCCCCAAACTTAGCTCCAAAAGTTCTAGATAAGAGCACACCATATGTGGGTTTCATGTCAACTACTAGGATGTCTGTATAACATGTAAATGTAGGGTATTTCTTAAGTTGTACTTTTACTCCTTTTAATAACCCTACTACAGGTACGCTAGATCCATCAAGTTGAATTACACTTTTAGTTTGTGGTATCATTTGTGCTCCTAAGGTGTTACAAATGTCAAGAGGCATAACACTAACAGTTGCACCTGAATCCATTAAACAGTTATGGACATTCTTTCCTAAAATAATCAAAGTGGTTAGAAAAGGGGGATGATCCTTTTTGCTAGACATAGAATTATCCATGTTTTGTACTGGTAACGTGTTAGGACTTTCTGCAAAGTGAACATGCCTTTCGGGAATTGGGGATTTTTCTCTTTGGGCTACAGGTGTATGAACCATATCCCGAATCACTTCTTTCATTTCGTTAAAGTGTAGAAGGTCATACATCGAAATGTTGGCTTTCACTCTTTTTAAGTCCTCAACCAAATCATAATTCTTAGGTTCATCTTTGGCTTCTTGTTGAGATGGAACTCTCCTAAGTACAGATGGGGGGTTTGGTTGTTGTGGGGCAATTACTTGGGATGACCCAGATTGATTGTTTCCATTGTTTTGACTAGGAACTCTTTTGTTTGGAGGTGTATAGAATTTGTTTCTAGTTTGTCGTTGTGTAGCATTCATAATGTCACTGATTTTACGGTAGCGAGTGTTGTGTGGGTTAGGGTCGCCTACCATGACTTGTTCTAATGAGGAAACCTCTTCATTTTCTGTCTCATGAGGTACATCAAGAACCATGATAGGGGCTTTTCCATTTTGTTGCCCTTGGGTATTGTCACCATACAATGCCATGAATTGAGGACAAGTCTTTTCAGAATGTTGCCTCGTATTATGAAGACGACAATAATCATCATTGGTTGATGCACTTGGTTGTCCTGGTTGTATAGGGCTTTTACTATTGTTTCTCTTTAACTCAACTACTTCGTTGGATAGTTTTTGTAGTGAAGTAAGTATTTGGGTCATCTGATTTTGAGTTTGGGTTGGTGGTTCAACAGAATTTGATGTCCCATTTGGGTTTATGATGGATTGAATCAAGGCTTTTGATTCGTCATCATTCAAACCAGTGTTGGATGGTAAGAATGAAGAGGACATGGGGCCTTGTGAGTAATTACTTAAAGGTGGAGTTGATTGAAAAGGAGAAACAACTTGAGGCATAACATTAGATGTTTGAAAACTTGGTAGGAGTGGGTTTGATTGCATCGGGTTGCTAACACTCATCATCCCAAATTGGGTTTGGATGCTGTTCATAAGGGTTATTTGCTCTAATTCCACAGCTTTTGACATTGCACCTTGTATTTCCATTATGTTGGGATCAGATTTGATAGCATAAGCAAAGAATGGATCGATGGTAGAGAGATAGAAGTTGAGAATACCATCTGGTTGTGGTCGCATCTCATTTGGCACATAGGCAAGTTGATGGAGGAATCTAAGATTATAATCCCTAACGTTTTCCCCGGGTAACTTTCTTAGGCTGGTAAAGTTGCTTGATGCGATAGCAGGGCTTGTAAATTTGTCAAATTGATTCAAAAACTTGTTTTTGAATTCTTGCCATGTGTTGATAGAGGCATCAGGAAGCATTAAGAACCATTAGGTTGCTTTGGTCCTAAACGTCGTTACGAACACTCCGCATGCTACATCGTTATGTATAATGTTGTGGATCCCTAATAAAGTTTCAAAACATTGTATTTGTTGACGTGCATCATTCGTAGGGATTGAAGGATCGAAGAACAAGTTTAAGTTTTGAAGAGACTTTGGTATGTCGTGGTAGTTGTGAAAGTTAAAACGGTTCCTTACCAAGGGAGCCGGGGGTTGATGGGCTGCCATCTTAGTCCGAGGTTTTTTAGGAATTGAACTTGGAAAGAGTAAAGCTCGTTGTTTTCTCAAAGTAAATTGGCGAGTAGCTGGTTGACTAGGGGTAGGAGTATGAGTTCTTTGTTGAGATACTCCGTAAGAAAAGTCACTCATAAAATGAAAAATAACCAGAAATGTAAAGTGCTAATAAACTGTGAAAATTAAAGAAACATTTGAATACTATATTTTTTAATTTTTAAAATTTTTAAAAGTAAAATTGAAATTGTAAAATTAAAAAGTAAAATAATTTAAATCACCTAAATTAAATTTCAGAAAAATAAATTAAAAGGATTGCTAGAATATAAATTTGGAATTTTTGAAAATTTTTGAAACTAAAATAAAGCAGTAAAACTGAAAATAGAGAGGCAAAAATCAAAGACAGTAATAAAAACAATGATAATTTTTTTTTTTAAAGAAAAGAAACATAAAAGGAAAATAAAGAAAAGGTTGAGATACTGCCCTCCTTCTAGCGCCAAAAAGGTGTTGATGTGTAAATTTTGGACACGCCGCAAACACCTGTGAAAACTTGTTTGAGGAGACTATTGCCTAGGGCACCTTCCATATGGGTACGGAAACCCGGGAATAGTCTCAGCTGGAAAGGGCAATGTGACAACAATAATAATAATAACTTGAACAAAATATCAAAATAAAAGTTTAGATTTAATTTAATATTTAAATACTTCAATTTAATTTGATAGTGGAAACTTAAAACAATTTGTGCAATTTGCAAAATGATAAATAATTCAAATATCCATCTTCGTCCGGTGGTAGTGCGTTGGATTTCTTGGTGCTTTGCAGAGATTCACGTGACGCTTCCTCTTCCCGTTTGTTCACCGGCTGCAGCGTTTCGCAGAGAGGATCGTTGCTACTGCCTGGAGCGGCCGGGTAAGGAATTTGCTTTGTAGTGAAGTTTCTGGAGTGGAAGCGGGCGAGCTTAGAAGAAAGGTGATGCTGCTGCTCTGCAGCGTCTGTGCAGGCGCGGTCGCGGCAAAGGCAGAGGAACGGAGCACGCAGGTGCAGGCGGCGGACCAACGTGGTAGCACCGGACAGCAGCGCAGCAGTGCAGCGATGGCAAAATCAGCAGCGCAGCGCAGGAGAAATAGCAGCGCAACGTGGTAGCAGAGGAGGCAACATGGCAGGAGTAGCAATCCACGCGGCAGGAGCAGCAATCCACATGGCGGGAGCAGCAATCCACACGGCGGGAGCAGCAATCCACGTGGCAGGAGCAGCAATCCACGCGGCAGGCAGCGGGAACAGCGGGCAGGCGGCAGAAAATCACGAGGCCAGGCCACGTGGGAGAGACAGCGATGTTGGGGTTGCAGGAGAAGAGACAGTCATGCGGCAGGTGTGAGAACAGTGGCGGCGTGGGTGGACAAACAGATGGTGCGGCGGTAACAGATGGAGCGGCGCGGAAGACAGAGAGGCGTCACGATTTGGCAGAAGACAGGGCTGCAAACAGCAGCGAAACAGGAAACCGCGGGTGCTTCTTCTTCTAGCGTGGCAGACCAAGGTGGTAGCGCGAGGTGGCGGTGACGCGGCGGCAGAGGAGTGTCAGGCACGGCAGTGGAGAGGACGGCGATGCTGCAACAGCAGGCTCGGCAGAAGATGCGGTGCTGCGGACAGAACTGATGGTGCTGCGGGTGGCAAACGCAATGCAGCAACGGCAGGCGTAGCGGCAGGCACGGCGGCAGCAGAAAACAGCGTCAGCAGAGGGAACAGCAGGGGCGGAAACAGAGTGCGTGAGCGGAAGCAACGGCGGCAGGGAGTAACGCGGCAAGCAGAGGGGTGGCAACGCTGCAGGCGAAAACAACGATGCGGTAGGGCAAAAGATGGCGATGCAAGAGACGCAAGGGAACAGAACAGGAGGCGTTGCAGGCGACGGCGGATCTGCCTGCGAGAGAAGCCCGCTCTCTCAATCTCCCCTTGTAACGTGCTCCTCCCTCCCTGTTTTATAGCGGCTACCGGAGGGAGAAGAAACCTAACCCTAAGTGTAGCCACCTCACGATGTTCTATTTTTTTATTTTAAAATTTTATATTTTATGGTTTTAAAATTAAACTGGTTCAACAAGGCCCCATGCCTAGCATGGGTGAAAGTTGGCCTCAACAGTAAGATAATCTAAATATAAACTATATATTCAACTTTTGCATGTTTTGCAGGAAAATGACCTTAAAAGCTTTCAAGAAATACTTGATAATGTTGTTTGGCAACTATTTAAGCTTGAAATTTATGTCACTATATCAAAGTTTAGAGAAGTAGAAGAATAACGATATAATGTCTATCAGATAAGAGAACTTCAGCTAATAATGGAAACTATAAAACAGTTTTCCAACATTGAAAAAATAATATATGAGTTACAAAGATTCTCATCTACATAATAAAGTCATTTTTTAATCTATTTTATTTGAAAAAATTTTGTGCATTTTTTATACATTATTGCAACTACTGTACTACTTACACATATCTTTTTTATTTGCAGATATATTCCTCTACTTGCTATAAGCTCTTTTGAAAGCTACATAGAATTTGGAAGCTACATTGTATTAGACAGATATTGTCATATCAAACATTATGTAATTGTATTCTGTGACATTTACAACTATGATTGAAATGTCATAATATTTAGAACCTACATTGTATTAAGACAAATTTTGTTAAAGCAAGCATTCTGTAATTGTATTCTGTGACATTTACAGCTATGAATGAAATATTTTATATCAAACTTTAGATTTAGGAAAAATACAATTCTGAAAATTTTTTCTATCTCATTGAATAAATGAATATTTCAATAGCATTTACTATTACTACTATTATCAATGAAATATTATATTTATCAGCCTATGCATATTTAGAACCAAACTTGCTACATAAGACTATAGTTTTGACAAATAAAAATCAAATTGCTACTTCTTGCTTTCAAATATTAATATGTAGAGTCAATAAATAGCTAACAAAAGAAAATATACTAGGATTTTTGCACTTAAAGATCACATCAAAAGTCACCTTTGAAAATTTGTAGCATAAAGTCAAAATGAGATAAATAAGTCTAAATTAGTTCATTCGTTTTCAATTTACACAATTAATGATTCCAAATTTTTCAGGAGACATGTCACTAATAAAATAGACTCTCTTCCAACCAATGAAGCAATTTTTAACTTTATTTAAATACATAAATAACAAATTCATGTTTGCTACTTTTCTCATTCATATGAATCAAGCCTTCTTAGGATAACAATTTATCATGCCATGTACTATTTATGATGAGAGCACTACCTTGAGTGATATTTGAAGGAAATAATAGAAATATTAATAAAGCAAACCATCTATATAAATTGTAGTAACAAGTAATGCATCTCTTTCTGAAATTATTCCAAGCTTCTTTGCAACAAAGTCATTACATCATCTTTATTTATTTATTCTTCCCTCATTCATTTTGAGCCTAAGCCTATAACATCATCAAATGGACAATAGAAAGAAATCAATGTTGAATAATATCTATCTGGGCATTTATAGCACATCAATAGCAACAAATGCCAAAAATGAATCAATCATTTCAATATTTATTTATACCATAAGTTAAAGAACAATAGCTAAGGACAACCATTGTAATTTTCTCCAAATATATCATCCTCCTAACACTAGTTGTGTCATGAAAATAATTTTTAAACAATTAAAAAAAGTAACTTATTTCATTGATTACTGATAATCATTGAACCAGTTATTACTAGTGGCAAGTTCCTACACTCTATTATTCAACCTTCCTATACAAATGATCTGCAAAAAAAAAAAAAAAAAGCTATATGCTACCAAAAAATATTAACCCATCTCATGATGCTTTTAAGCTAAGCATTGATTTTGCTTATGTTTGAAAAAACAATGACCTCAAAGAAACATAATTCACTACCATTGGTGCTTTGGTATTCTCCATAGGTTTTGACTTGAAATAAAGTTACAGCTATAAACCAATAGACACATTCATCGTCATAGAAAAGTTAAAGCCCAAAATGAAAAAGCATACAAATAAGGATCAAGATACTTGAAGAAATGACAAAAAGAGCAACAGTACTAACCATGAACATCTTTGTATCTAGATCCCAATGCATAAAAAACTTGTTCATTGATTTATCATTGTCTGTACTTAAAATAAATTTATGTTCTTAAAAATGATTTAATCAGTAAAGACACTTCTCACTCAAGCATAGATGTCGTTAACTACTCTACTATGAAAAACAATAATTGTGATATATAATAGATTAGTAACAAGTTTATACATAAGCATGATATAAATAAATGGATTTCTTTTTCATAAGGTGGAAAAGAGAGAAATGGTTGGACAAAGAAAATTGATAAAATACCGTTGAATATTAAGCTTTGCAACTTGCAACACATTGTAAATAAAACCAATAGACCACGATTCTTGCAAACTAACCAAAATATCATTACTTAACATATTTATATAATATAATAATCATTATTCAAATTAATATAATTTATCAATACATTCAACTTCTAACAATATGAATATATGTTTCTACATAGATTAATTAACAAAAAACCATTACAATCATCTACATACTTAATACAACAAAGCCATTCATAGTCTTATCAAAATTTACAAAATTAATCTATGTTTACATATTCAAAATCACTAATTCCAAATGTAAATTTCTACCTCTCATCCTTCCATAACTTACTACAATCTTGAAACCTACCTTTTTCATTTTCATCAAAAGCTTGAAAATCTGCATTGTCCCTTAAAAAACTCCTAATAATATCTTTATCATTGTCATCGTCAAGCATAGTAGCCTTAGCATCATACAAAGATTCTTTTTTCTTTTGTATGCATTGGAAAAATGTTGAATTCCATCATGGCTATAAAAATAATATCTTTGATTAACATTTTTATTTGACAAGTTATATCCTATAAAACTGTTTGGTATACCATCCGCATCAATATTTCCATGTTTGTAACATAATTTTAGCAAAGAGCCATCATTTCCTGATTTTAACTGTTGAGGACAAACACTATATCTCTCAACATCTCCACACTCTAAACTCCAACATTTTTCCCCTTTTAATGGTAAGAAATATTTCTAAAGAATTTAAAAACATTGTTCTTATTAAAACTACATAGCTTATATACAAACACATGTTTTTTGTAACACTTGATTTTATATCTTTTTTTTATACCTGAAGAATACGGTTTGCTTCTACATAAGTAGGCTTATTATTGTTACTTCCATGTATTATTCTTTCTACGGTCTCATCTGACGATTGTCCTAAATAAAGTTAACATATTATTTTTGATAAAATACCTATACATATAAAATAATCATAACCTACATCTAATATAGCATCCTCACCATCATACAATGATTCTGATTGTTTTTATATGTATTTAGAAAATGTTGATTTCCATCATGACTATAAAAATGATAATTTTGATCAACATTTCTATTTGATAACTCATACTCTATATGACTATTTGATGTAGCACCAGCAAAAAATTTTCCATGATATCTTATACATGATTTCTTCAAAGAGTCATCATTCCGTAATGTTACTCATTCATGATAAATACTATTTTGATCAACATTTGTGAAATTAGAATGTAAATTCCTTTGTCTCTTCAATGATAAGTGACATTTCTGCATAATTTCCAATGATTATATTTATTAAAACTATAGAAGTTACATGCAAATATGTATTTTTTATAACACTTTGCTTTTTATAGTATGCTTACTTAAACATTATGTTGTGCATCTACATAAGTAGGCTGAGTATTGTCATATTCATGTATTATTTCTTTTGAAGTCTCACCTAATAATAACCCAAAATAAAGAAAACATATTACTTAATGTAAAAAAACAACTATATGTATAAAATAAACAAAACATATTACCATCTATTTGAAGCTTTTTCCCACTTGTCATAAACCTCTGTTCAATTTCACTATCCTTAATTCTTTCTGAATCTTTGCTCTTATCTTTCTACTGCTTTTCTCTAGTGTTTCTCTCTCTCTCTCTCTCTCTCTCTCTCTCTCTCTCTCTCTCTCTCTCTCTTTTCTCACTTTATTTCCACCACACAAAAAAATATTGTGAATAATTTTTTATCTAATCATATGTTGCCACACAGTTTTCACATCTTTCAAAAGTATAGGTTTTAAAAGATAATGACATCACTAATCAACAAAAGGAATATTAAAATATATACATAAAACTACATCAAATTACTTGACCTACAACATATCAAAGAACTTACCTATTAAAGATATTCCTATTTTTTATAGCATACTTTGCTATTTTGAATCTATGTTGAAAAACTATGTGCTCATCAATATCGACAAGATTAAACATATTTGCTTCTTTCCTCAATACAACAAAAGCACTCATCCACTTAGCACAAATTGTCACTAATAGTTAAACAAAAGTTAATGGTAAACATTTTTAAGAGAAAATTCATACTATAAGTTTCACAAAACAACACATAAATACACCTTGATAATTACAAGATTCAAACATTTCTTTTGATACCAGTAAACATAAAACATCATGATCAATAATAAGAACATGTACTCCATGTAAACCATCATTATGTTTTTGTGCTAATTCCATGACATTCTGATATTCACTACATCTACAATAAATTGCAACTCTTTTATATACACAATTCAAGCAACAACTTCAAAATACACATAACAAAGAAATAACTTCAAATCATAAATGTTTACCACAATTCATGGATTGGATAGTATATGCTCCACTTATTCATTATTTTATGTTAGTACATTTGAATTGTTTCTTTGTAATTAATACACCCAAATCTGCTACTTTCAACATTATTATTAAAATAGTAGATTCCTATCCCTTGTGCAAGCTAACATGCTCAAAATTTTTAAATCAAATCTTCCATTGATGATTCTAAAACCACCTTTTCATACACTCATTATACCAAGAATATGATGGTTATAGTAGCACACTTAACAAGAAGATAAAATTTGTCGGTTGTATGTCACAATTTCTTTGTCATGTTACATCATTGTTCTATGACCTTACCATAATGCAA
>MNCI01020267.1:207752-292309 GCA_015680685.1 Gnetum montanum | reverse complement strand
TAGGTAGCAAAAGAAGAAGGAGAAATGGATAAGTGGGAGAATGTTTAAAAACATCAACATGACCAAAACCTTAATTCAACAAGGGCCCATGATTATGAAGAGGAGAAATCAACTCACCACAAGGAGGTGGAACCATCTTTGCCAGTACTACAATTATTGGATGAAATTGAGGCAAAGATCAATAAGATGATGGAATGGATGCATAAAAAATGTGGGGAATATGCCAACATTATTGGAGGTAGAGTCATAATGAAACAAGAAGAAGGAAAAAACACCTTTAGACAATCGGAAAGAAGGGTTGAAGAGAATAAGAACTTAACTGTCAATCATACATATCAATGCAAAATTTTCTTGTATGATCACCCCAAGGGCCAGTGCCCAATCTTGTCATATTTACATGAGCATTGGGGAAGTGTGTTACATCTAGAGTTTGTACAGAGATATTGTGTTTGATCACAGTGGCCACAATCCCATTCATGGGACTGGTTACACCCTTCATACCATCCGAATCTAAGTGTTTATCAAGTCCAACATCATATTTCCCCAACTGGGTCAACATCCTCTATCTCACCATATTATTATTATTCTCCTCAATACTATCAACCCATATCCTCTACAACAAAACCACCACCTTGGATACCTTACACTTCTCCTCAATTTCAAAATTCTCATCTTTCACCTCCTTCTACATTGCCACCAAGTGTTCTAGAGGGTTTTGCACCACCGCACCAACCCACGAATGTTACTTGTGCTATTACTATCAATAGTAGTGGGAATCCTCCACAACATCATAGGCATCCCTTCTTTAGACGTGCCCGTAAGAAGGGACAACACACTTCTAAGCCCACTATACCTTTGAACCTAGCACAAGTCCAACACTGTGGTGTAGCTCCCTCCTCGAACCCAACGCCTTGTGTTACTTTCCTTGGGCCATCAAAGAATACTCCAACAACCATATGGCCTAATGAATATAGCCACCGAGGGAGATAGATCGATCCTTGAATACCATCATATGGTCAAGGATGCCATAGTGGATCAAACACTCATCAATTAACTACACCTTATAACCTGCCCCACTATGCCAACTATAATCAAGTGTGTGAATCCCACTCAAGGTATGTTACAACCAGCACATCAAAAGACACACAGTGGTTTGAATATGGCAGGATCCTAATACATCCAACATGCAAGGATCCAAACTTTTCATTTATTAATCCTCACCATACTCAACCGTTTAGTTATGGGGGATACCCCCCATTCTAATAACAAGCAGGATTAATAAATATTTTTCATTTTCTTTAATTTTGAAATTTATTTGTTTTTGTTTTTCAATTTTTCATTTTTCAACTTATTGTTTTGTCTTTTTTGTCTTTTTGTCTTTTTATGAGTAATCTCATTTAGGAATAAAACACTCATGTGAACCGTTGGTTGAGGTGTTGTTTTATGCTATCAAGTCTTAGGTGACTAATTATTTGAACATCGAGCCCACAACATCCATCCACCAATTCTATTAATAAGGGGTTATACCCTAGGTACAATGATATTCTTAATCATTAAAACTTAAAGTAACCTTATGTTATTATACCCAGAGCAAAGAAGGATGGACTAAGCAGGAATGGCCAGGGTGTGACATCAAGGGAACTTGTGGATTCTCTTTGGTGACATTTGTAGGAGTTATCATGCAGCTTGGTTGTACTAGGATCCTTGTAGATATAACAAAAAATGGGAGTAAGGGTAATCAAAAGGCACTGAATCAAGGAAAAATAATGCTATTCCAAGGGATCCCATTGGAAAGACATGTACCCATGCCTGAAGGTAAGTGGCTTCTCTGGATTAAGTACTTAAAAAGAGAGAGAGAGAGAGAGAGTGCCACAAAGCAAAATCACTCCTCCCTTGTACGAAATGCCAAGTGATCATACACTTTGCTGTCATGGTGCTCTTATGGTTTTCCATCATTGGATNACAGACATTTTAAGGTGTGGTTACGCAAGGGCATTATAGGTTGGAACCTGCTTTGGGGAGGATCCACTTGTGTGACTTTTGTAACTTGTACTTGTTGCACACTACCACATCATTTTATACCCTTCGAGTACTTCATTGCCAAATCTATTCTTTTCCTTATCATCCTTCAAGTTCAAATGTTCCTATGAGCTAACACATGCCCTTTTTCCCTACTCTTCATGATTCTCATTGACATATTTTACACCACTATACTCTTTGTGCCTTCAAGACTAATTTGTATTACCCTGGACACCTTTACATTGACCTACATGTCCTCAGTTTATACCTCGGAGTTTCAAATAAATTCTTTTAAAATTTAAAATTTTTAATTTTTTTTAATTTTTAATTTTAATTGTAATTAAAATTCGGTAACTTTTACAAGTGCCCCATTTTCGATAGGACACGATACCAGGTCCTCGATATCGAGTCCGACGTGATATCGGGTCCTCGCTAGTGGGTACATGATATTGCATCCTTAAATTATTTATATACATGGGCCCCCATGCCTATCAACATCATTTGCAACTATTCACACGAGAGAAGTTTTTCAAATTTTCATCTACGACTAGCGATTGCACATCTCTTGCTTCGATCATCATAACTCACTGATGGGTGCTTCGATTTTCATTCCGTCTGAACCTACTTGAACTCAGAGTGTTCAACTTAGTCGTGGGGGAGGGGTACATGCCAAATTGTGCATAAATTTTTTGAAATTCATCATCACCCCAAGGACACTATCAAGGGTAATTAATTATACAAATAATAATAAACATGTGCCACAAACAATTACATCTCCTTATTTATACTGGGAATTAAGCTTTGAAACCACCTAAGCATAGTGGACCAAATATACAAATCTTTCGGGGACATTTCCATAAGAAATCCTAACCTTAAAATCACACGGAAACAAAACAAACTCATTAATGCAAGAAGTAAGGTATAACTTAACTTGGGTAAACAACCTTACTAATGCTTGGCCCATGTGATTGCAGATGGCCCCAAATTGTTGACAACAAGAAGGTCCCTCTCAAGGTGTGTTTAGGCAACCCAGGAGAGGTAAAGGACAGGTGCCTACTGAACAACACATAGAGTAGGAAGAGCACTCATTCAGTATCCATCAAGAAGACCCTGCTACTGTACAATCAAGATAGGCAGAAGGTGGAGATACTACAGTGCCTGAACTGTGACGACATCTCACGTTGCCTCCAGAATGTGTCCAGGCCATCCGTGAAAGGTCCACATCAACTACAGTGATTGTGGAATTGAACTTCATACCTTTCATGGAATATGCTCCCGAGGCCATCATGGACCACCTCAAAGGATCCCCATTATGGCCTATCCTCTTTGAAAGCAGTGCCTAGTGCTTAGGATAAATGTACCAATTCTAGCACAATAAAGAAGAAGGCACCACAGTTAACATTTGTGGTGTGTCTGTTGATTTCTCCATCCAAGCCATTTTAGAAGTGTTAAACTTTCTGAATATAGGGCCAAAGGTTGCTCACTTGTCCACTCGCTCTAATGCTGATGCACGTAAGGTTTGGTTAGACAGGGTGTACGGTAAAGAAGATAAGACCTATGGAGAGTTGACATTGGAAGAGAGAATCTACTTTAAAATTGGAACTTATCACATCTTCCCCACAAAAGGACTAAATATAATTTCAACATATGTGGCAAGAGGAAGTGCGATATTGATGGAAAAGGTTAATGCTAACCTGCCTCATCTATATTTCATGGAGATCTTAAGGCGGTTCAAAGAACGTAAGATAGGGAAGTTCACGTTGCCCTTCCCTTGTCTCATTAGGAAGCTATGCAAGCATGTTGGTATTCAAGGTTACACCAATGATGTCCTCAGGAAAGCCCAAAATGCTTCATACACTGAACTACTAAAGCCACCAGCTGCAAGGAAAATTGCTGGTGAGACGCTGGGGCTAAAACAAGAGAAATAATAGATGGTGGGGCCCACTACAACTCAACTTATAGGGCCTAGCCAACCTCCAAGCATGGGACCCAATTAACAACAAGAAGCATGGCCTAGCATGGGCTAGAGAGATCAACCACCACCACCACTGCAGGACTATCGACCGTCAATGAGCCATCTTAGGGCCATCGTTGAGATGATCAGTTGGGGAAGTCGTGATGATGCAAATCTCTTCTACATCATCGATGATACCGTATGGCCCACTATCTCTATAGATCGTGCATGGGGCAAGGTGTCTATTCAAACGGGAGGAGAGGAGAGTTATTGATCACAACAGATTTCAGGGAACACTACATCCTTTTAGGTGCAACTAGAGATTGGTGAAGGGGCCACAGTGGTGGTCATGTAGCACCAGGATGCAGTGGGAGCCACAAAAGTGGTCACGTACCACATCAAGAAATATTTTCATGTCCTTGTTGTTCTATCGGAAAACTTCATAGGAGCATGGGATGCTCAAACTCTTGCTGGTCCCTCAATGACTCTTGTGGAGCATGAGGACGTGCTTGATCGATTGCTGCAAACAGGACAGGTGATGACGTCCTTGTTTGACATCCTGCAGGATGTTACGGTAGCACAATCAGACCTCATCTCCAGCAAAGGAAGGTTGGTCATGATAGAGATGAGGGCTGAGCAAGCAGAAGCATAAGTTGCAAGATTGTAAGAAAGGCTCGTAACCTTGCAAGCCAGACAACGGGATCCCTCTCAATTTGTTCTCACAGACCAACTGGACACCTTTAGGACTGAGCAACTCAACAAATTGTTGACAAAAAGTAAAAAGGTGGCAGAGGAAAAAGAGAAGGCTAACTAGAATGTCTCTATGGCACAAGCACAAACTTACGTGCACGCCAAGGCACTCAAGGCCTTACAAGAAGAAAATAAATAGCTCATTGCTGACAATCTTCGGTTGACCTCTATGGAGAAACAAAAGAATGTTCTCGAAGAGCATTTTTAATGACTGTGAGAATAACTAATCAGGTTCAACTAGGACATGAACAACTAGGCTAGGGAAAATCAAACCCTCTTAATGGAGGAGGTACACGTCATTTGTCAGAAGATGGCCATAAAAATAAGTGCGTGGTAGAACAAGGCCAAGCAACATGAAAACTTAAAAGAGAACTTCCGAGACCAGGTGGGAATGTACAAACAAATCATCAAGAAGGAGATCCATATGGCCAAGGCCCACATCAATACTTTCAGTGCTCAACACATTGATTGGTGAGCCATATTGGACACATATGCATTTTCCCACTAGGCGGAACTAAAAAGCCAGGACCTGTAGATCCAAGATGTCATAGAGTACATAGAGTTGGCAAATCTATGGTATGCCAACCTAGCCATGTTGACAGCTGGGCACCTAAGGACAGAGCTCAAGAAGCAAGTAGCTACCATCTATTCCAAGTATGAAGTAGAATTTGCAAAACACAAGAAAACATTGCAGAAAATGGAAGTTGCAAATTATGAATTAGAGGTGGTTAAAGCAAGCTACCAAGGCCAAAAATATGTCACAATGGACTTGGCTCGATGACTTACAGATTTTTAGAAATACAAGGATAAAACCAAAGCCTACGAGGAGGAACGACAGTTGTTTGCGGCCTGGTACATCAAGGCAAACAAAATGTTTCTGCAACTACTGTGCCCATGGGAGGTGCTGACTCCATCAAACATTGGAGCATCAGCATGGATGACATAGGATCCTCAAACTAAAGAGGAGAAACTCCAGACACTACTTCAACGTCATCGAATTCTCACACCTAAAGCGCAGGACAAGGGGAAGCAACCCATGGAGGAGCCACCGTCACCAAGAACCACATGAGTTCCACCCAATTTTGTAATTTTGAGAATTTTGCATTTTTTGTGTTATGTCTAAATTTCATTCTATTGAGTTCTCCACTACAACATGAATAAATCCCCTATCAATTAATAATCCCATACCTATCCACTGTGTAATCAATGGGGCTTGTTCTCATTTTGACTTAAGGATGCGTTTTCATTCAGTCGTGGGGGTATGATGACTCACAATTCATTTGGTTGTGATATCAGACCCATGATATTGAATATGCGATATTGAGTACACGATATTGCACTCATCAACGATATCAGATCTGCGATATCATGGTTCCTACGTGGGCCTATAAATACACATGTAGGCGCATGGGAACTATTTAGCCAATTATTTTTTGTTCACATCACTTATGAATGTCATATGGTTGTTTTTCATGATGCAAAACTAAAGAGTGGGTAATTCATATGAGTTTGTTTTTAGGCTTAGTTCATCCAAGATACGTTAGGTTGGCCAATTAGTCCTTGAGGAGGATCACTAATAACATTAAAGATAGGTGACATCTTTTTAGATAAATAGTTCTTGTAGATGATTAATTTTAGTACATTCTTAGTTTACCTTTCTCTTAATATTTTATGGATATCATGGTTTTGGATTTGGATTTTGGTATCTAATCTCATGGACCCTGAGATGGCTTCTTATGTAGCATGTATCCCATCCATTAGCTTGTTCTAGATGCATCAAGGTTATTAGCTCTACTGGAAGGTTTCTAATCCTTCCTACATGTGGGAATGCATATTTAAGTATTAGAAGCTAGGACCTTGATGGTGATGAAGTTAGATCTTTGGAACCTTTCTTTATGTTTTTAGATTTTGTTATGTTGTCATAAGACTTGATGTATTTGAGCTTTGTAATATTAAATATTATCAACTCTCTTTGAAGGTTCTTATGGTATAAGATATATTTATGGATTATGGTCAGTGGTAATACTAAAAGTACTGGAATGTGTATTTTGTTTTATCATGCATTTTGTTAAGATTTTTAATGCTTGTGGTGATGATTTCCTTTTGGGTATAAGCAT
Organism: Gnetum montanum; assembly: GCA_015680685.1. Taxonomy (NCBI): domain Eukaryota; kingdom Viridiplantae; phylum Streptophyta; class Gnetopsida; order Gnetales; family Gnetaceae; genus Gnetum; species Gnetum montanum. Next base: position 285,469 of record MNCI01020267.1, on the reverse strand, counting down.
TATGATGTTACATGCCTAAGTAATAAGATTTGCATGATTAAACTTGGATTATTGAAGTGTTAAATTTTGGGATGTGATACTAACCTTATGGAGGATAGATCTATGCATGTATACATGTCCCAAGATCTTGTACTAGTTATAGGCCCTACCAATACTCTTCCACTCTCAGTATGAAAATTGAGATAGGAGCTTTATTGATGCATTATAATAATGTTAAATCCAACTTCTTTAGGATGTCTCATCACCAACTAGTCCACATTCTTATGTAAGCTTTACTAGCACATATATTTATTATTCCTACAAAAATGTTCTCTCAAAAATTTGTAAGGGTACCTCCATGAATCACATGTTTAGATGTATGATCCATAACCATTAATGATCTTTGGAAAGATGTAAACCTTGATATTTTAATGATTATAAAATGAATAAGCAGGAACTTCCAATTAAATATGGAATTATTCTACCATTCAATGTAGAATTAATGGGGGTATTATCATGTTCCCATTCTTGAATGGTATAATTAAATAATGAAGATGATGTCTCTTCATAACAAATATTGTAATTATGGTAATAAGACTTGAAACAAGAAGTTATAATTAAGATCTAAAAGGACATATTATAATAACAGGCATGTCTCTTGAGGTGATCTTTGGGGATTTAACCTAAGGTATTTATACTAAGGCATTAGATGTCGTATCAGCATGAAGTTGCAGAGTTGGTAAAGGTGAGTAACAAGTGTCAGGTAAAGCAGGACAAGAAGGTAACTAAACATTCCTTTTGGTTGATTGTAGGCCTAACCATGGTGGTAGTGTTGGATAGCCTTTAAGGGATAGATGCCAAAGGAAGATAATCCTAAGGAATCCTTAGATCATTATCTAGATATATTATTTTACATTAATAAAGCATTTTTCACTTTCCTTTTGCATTTTCCTTATTATTTTCTTTATGCAAAATGTTGAATGTAATGTATATTTGATGTATGCCACATTATTTTATTTATACACAATGTCAAATGTAACATATATTTAGCATTTTCTACAACATATGGGAATGGGATGTCAGAATTGGTATTAGAGAAAACCATGACTCAAGGGCCAATCAGAACCAAGGGCCAACTACAATCCAGTGACAAACAATGAAGCCATGACCTAAGGAGAGTCATGGATGGCCACAAGATGCACCTTACATTTGAGATGATCCATATATGATAGAATATACCCTTTTAGTGATTTCCATGGATAACTAAGTTTGAAGCACATATCCCACATATACAAGAGAACTACGAATGCACATCATGTTCAAGATGGATCTCATCAACAAATAAGATTCCGTTGTAATAACTTTCATGGATATTTATGATTAGGAGATCTTGTTACACTTTAACATGATACAATAACTATAATAGACATTGGTAAGATAGGGAAAAACTAGTCCATGTAACTCTTACTCATCTTAGAGTAATGTTAGAATGTTAATTAACTAAGGTTATTATTTAGTTCCTTTCAAGAGGCTAGTAAGCATAGTCTAAGTTAATATTATCTTGTTTGGAACTTATTATCCTAATCACCTAACCCTTCACATTACTCACCTCTACTGAGGACTTATGCATTAGTAAGTTTAAGGGATTTGACCTACCTATAAGTTTGGGTTGTTCCTATCTAACCAGTAAGGGTTATTAGCATAAGATTCATAGGGAAATTAATACTTGATGAGTAATGTTATCTTAACCTTCTCTTTAGTATCTCGCTAGGGTATAAGTGATAGGATAAGACTACATCATACTTGAAAAATTGTAAGGTATAAGTGTTATATTTTTATCAAAGGGTTGGTATATCATTTATAGTCAAATCTAAGTCTTTTAGAAGTCTTCATGTTGCTCATACATTAGCTTATTAATGTTAATTTAGCAAAATAAGTTATTTTGTTCCTTTCAAATCTTGAAATTTTAACTTAATTTTTGGACCTTGAAACTAGCTCAATGCATAGTAGTCATCGAGATGATTTCAATGATACAAATTTCATCTTGATCAGACTTACGATTTAAGAGATATCATTGTCTAAAATTTCTCATTATGCATGCTTTATAAAACAATAAAATAATAAATTAAATAATTAATGATTATTAAATTTAAAGAAAAGTTAACAATTTTTCCAAAACATCCCCTTACCTAGTCATCCGCCAAACCATCACGTTAACCGCCTTAGTGTGGTTGAATAATATAAATTCAAAAAGTTAAGAAAAACTTAATGTCAAAAAGAGTTGAGGCTTGAAATCGAACACTTGACCTCCCAACTATAAAAATAAACTCTTAACTCTTCCCATATTAACTACTTGCTAAAGGTCCTAGGTTGTTTATGTGTAGACACGTATTTATATATGTCTTATATAATAGTAATAAAAAATAATATATTATTAAAATTTTAAAAAATATAATAAAAATAAAACTTAATAATACTAATAATAATAATCATAAACAAATAAAAATTAATAATAATAATAATAATAAATGTTGACTAGCGCCGGCCCATCATGCAAAGGGCTACAGAGCTAAGCTTCTTATGTGTGCCACTACCCACTAGTTTTTATTGTTCTCCTGTGTCCTCTGCATCATGACAGTCACCATCGCCCTTCGTTGCGGCTTCCTATTGTGCTGCAGCTTGCTACCCTTCTTTTCTGTGCAGAGGCAATACATAGAAACCCTTATTGTTGCTTGTCGCCATGCACTCACCCGCTGCCCCTTGCTACGCCTTTGCTTACCCCTCTCGCAGTGTTACCCTATGCTTCTGCTTGCACTGGTCACCATCATCCTTCACTACTACTTCGTGCTACTGTCTACCGTCTTCCATCTTATGGTATTGCCGTTGTCACCCTTGCCTTCACCTTCACCTTCACCTCCACCATCTCTTCTGCCTACTCTCAGAAATATGCCAGATTTTCAGTAGTGCGCATTGGCTGCCAGCGTTGATGAACATCATTGGCACCATAGTCTGCGTCGTCCTCCCCCGGTGACCGTGGATACCTTTCGGAGTGTAGTATCTTACCTCCTTTAGCAATTTTGACCACCAGAAATTTTTCATTTGACAAAAAATTTCAAAAATACGATTAGTTGATGGGAAATTCCAAAACCAACAAGCAATGAAAAATTTTAAAATATGAAGTTCAAAGCAGTTGCATTTAAGTATAAAAATGTGAAAAAATTTAATAACTAGTTAAATTGACAGTTTGCTAGCAATCTAGATAAAATAACATAATTAAGTGTTTCATCTTGAAGTGGTGATGGGATGGGTGACCTCTCCAGTAGTCTTGTTTTTCCTGCATAAAGTTTGGCTTCAAAAGCCATAACTTTTGATTTTGGAAGCTTTTGAGGTGATCATTTCTTATGGATTTCAATTTTCTAGATGCAATGGTGAAGTTAGGCAATGGTGAAGTTAGACATATCTCGTAGATTTCTAAAAATTAGTTCCTGTCATGACAGAAAATTTCGATGCTGGAAAATTGAAAGATTTGCATGATATAATTTAACACATAGATCCACAGGCCTTGAAAAAAATTTGGAGTGACCTAAATGGTCTCGTTGATCACTTAGGGACTTAAAATAATTTTTTACCTATGTGAAAATAAGAATAATGTAATAAAATGTAAAAAAAAGAATAGTTAAAGTAAGAAAATAATATAGTAGAACAAAAATGACTGCAAATCTTGTAATAAATATAGTACTCAATGAATGCAAAAAATGGAGGTTTGAGAAAAAGTATAGATCAAGGGTTTTAAAGATTGAGAAATTAATATTCCTTCTATGATTTGGTGCTGATTGCATGATGTGTTGTGCACAGAGTTTGCACTGGTTTCTTGATTTGATCTATAACGTAATAAATCTCTACTCTTATTCTATGTTCAAAAATCAATGTTGCTAAAGCTATGAAAAGGCTACAAAAATCTGCTACAAAGATTTGTTGTTTCTTGGTAAGTGATCTACCATGAGATTACTCCAAAAACATCCTGAAAGATGCATAAAACATGGTATTTATAGGGTGCAAATTTTATGTGTTAGCATGTGTTACAATTTTTGAGTGTTACAAGTTGTTCTTGGGCTAAAGTGTAGTGTGTGGGCTTAAAACCCAAGTTCCACATGCTACCCCACGTGCTGCTAGAACATGTGGGACAAAGATGCATATTATGTGAAATTAAAGTTCAAATCCCACACGATGATGCCATAGAGTATGGAGCTAGAACATTTTTGTAGCTTGTAGAGTATTTTTAGCTTCCACAAGCTAGCATAAATGGAATTTGTAGCTTGTGGAACATTTTTAATCCCCATAAGTTAGAATTCATGGGATTTATAACATGTGAAGCATTTTTAACCTTCACAAGTTGGAATACATGTCTTTTGTAGCGTGTGGAGCATTTTTAACCTTTACAAGCTGGAATACACGATATTTGCAATGTGTGGCTTCCAAATCTCACTTTTACATTGAAAATTAACCTAAAATTCTCTCAATAAAAGGTCATTGGATAGGATTTTTGGGGAAAAATAAGGAAATTATTTCTGCTTTCAAATCTCTATCAAAATATAATAAAAATTTTGGCTACAAGTTTTTACTTGAAACATGAATTTTTCTTGAGATGTTTCATCGGTTCCTCTTTGTTGATGTTTTGAAGATTGACCTAAGAGACATCAACAAAGAATGCAAAACACCACTGCAAGGTCATCCCTAATACTTCCTTTCCATACTTGATTCTATAGCTATTGAATCATGTTAAGAAGTGCTCACAATTGTGAAATAAGGTCATGATGGGATGTCAAAAGTGTGGGATGAGATAATGGCTACATTGTGAAACATTGCAAGGAAAATTCACATTGAAAATGAAAGCTACTAGCCAAGATTTTTGTTATAATTTGGTGGAGATTTGAAGGCAAAAATAATTGTCTTGTTATCCCACATAAAACCCTATTTTGTGGCTTTATTTTAGTAGAATTTAAAGCTATTTTCAATGTAAAAATTAAGATTTGTAGCCCACATGTTGCAAATCCCATTGAATCCAACTTATGAGGGCTAAAAATGCTCCACAAGTTGTAAATTCTATTTACTCCAGCTTATGGAGGTTAGAAATGCTCCACATGTAATGGTAACATGTGAGTTAGAGTATAGGATTTGGGCTTTATTTTTATACTCTATTCATTTTAGTCCCATACGTTATGGCAACATGTGGGTAGCATGTGAGATTTGGGCTTTAATTTCAGCTGCCATACATCTTAGTTCCACATACTATGGCAACATGTGAAGCAGCTTGTGGCACTTGGGTTTTACGCCCACATGCTACACTTTGGTTCAAGAAGACCTTGTAATGCTCAAAAACTATAACAGATGCCATTACCATAGACCTAAAGCCTATTTATACCAAATCAAGCATCATTTTTAGGATCTTTTGGCAATCTTCTCTTAACAAAGAAAAATTTTTGTAGTACACTTGTAACCAAAAGATCACGTAGTAGTAATAGAACATGAATATTTGTGATCTTCAATAACCTTTGCACTGTAGATCAAGTTGACAAAAAGGTGGAGTTAACTGTAGAACATAACCTACGTCCTACACTAAATTTCAAAGTCATTTTTGTATTTTTGGGTTTTTAAAATTCACTTATTTGTACCCTCTAAACTTATTCTATTTATAGTATTTTTATATTATTTAATACAAATTTTACAATTTTTTTGGATTTATTTTCTTTACACTTTTTATCCATACTTCTTTGTTCATGATAACAAATTTTTATAAAGTCCTTAGATGATTGGCTAGATTGCTTAAGTAGATTTAGATCCCTTTTGAGGCTCATGGACCTATGAGTTAAACTATTTTACACAGCATCTTTTGATTTTCTAGCATCAAAATTTTTTATCATTATAGTTTTTGGTGCTAGAAGGAGGACCTCTACCTAACTTCTTTGCTAAAAAATCATATTGTGAAAAAATTTCCTACCCATTTCTACCTTAGCTTGTAAGCTCATTTGGTCAAACCAAAATTTGTTTTGGATTTTTCAAAAACCTAGCATGTTCCTTGATAACCTATTTTATTTACAATATTTTTACATGTTACTTTTGTAGTTGCAGTGTGCAACACTACTTCCATTCCCTACACTTTGCAAGCAAAGAAATTAATTTCTCACAATGTAGTGTATAGTGTTTTCATAGCCCTCTGCGCTACCTTTGTAGTTATAGTGCACACTACTATCTCTATTTTCAATGTTTACACTTTGTAGTTTTTTTAGTCTTTTTTTCGTAGATTAGAAAAACTTAAAACCAATTTTTTTTAAAAATTAATTACTTTTATAGTTGTAGTGTGTTTAAAGCCTATCCATTTCATAGGTTACAACTCCCCAAACTATAGGCTACAACCTTCATGGGTTACATCTTCACAAGTTATAGGCTGCAACCTTTATATGCTATAACTTCATAGGCAACAACTTCACAAGCTGTAGGCTATAGATTCACAAGCTATGGGTTGCAACCTTCATACATTATAGCTTAACAAGCTATAGCCTCACATGCTGCAACTTTACAAGTTGTAGTCCCACACGTTGTGAGCTTTACACACTATGAAGTCTCATATGTTGTAGCTTCATATGCCATGAAGTTTCACACATTGAAGCTTCACATGCTAAGAGGTTCCACATGCTATGAGATTCACACACTGTGAAGTCTCACATGTTGCAACTTCATATACTACAAAGTTTTGTGTTCTAAAGTTTCACATGCTATGAGCTTTATATGCTAAAATCTGTAGCTTGTGTAAAATATCAAAAATCATAGAAGCCTTTATCATCTTAACTAATTAATTGGTTTGCTATGTTTTATGCCTATTGCCTCTATCGTTCCATTACACAACATCATTTCCATGGTCATGAACTAGGAATTTATTCACATATGTGACCCTAAGAACCTAGCCATAGTAAAGCACAAGGAATTCTTTAAATGGTTAGGACTTTGTTTGGTGCATGTAAACATTGATGAGAAATACTATAACTTCATATACACAAAAATCCAAGTGGGTTTGCACATCCCATGTAAGGAGTTTGACTCTAAGAATCACTACGAGTTGACATACAAGGGTGGGAAGGAATACATTCCTTCATCATATGATCAAATTGAATTATCCAAGTTTTACATGCATTTGTTGGCATAATTAGTAAGTGCAGATGAGGATGATGAAGTGAGTGAAAAGGTTAATTTAGGGTACCTCCCAAAGGATCAAGAAAAGTTTGGAGTTGAGTATGAGCTAGATACATTCATATGGAAAAGCTGTCAATGATCTTTCCTAGAGATTACCATGTTCAACTCTATGCCTTCCATTTCAGTAGTGAATCAAATTTTCCATGTGACCTCCCCAAACTCAAGTTTCCAATTCACTTCCTTGTTTACTTCACTATTACTCTTAATGCCTTTCATTGCTATACCTCAACCTACACTTGTAATTTTCCTCCATGCCTCAACCTTTTACGATGTCAGCTAGTTCTTCTTTCGGAATGAAAATTACATGCATATTACAGAAGCCATTTATTTCCAACAAGTCCTATTTTCCTCATGGCTCAATGTAAACATCATTTTTCATGTTTAATCCTCTTGCAATAGTAGTTACACGATCTCTCCAATCTATACCGTTACCCATTCCATAACCACTAGCCATTTAACAACAACAAGTGTAGCCCTTAGGAGCTCCACAAGGATTGGATTTAGCCTTTCAACTATTTCAAGACCTTACTGAGAAGTTGTAGAAACTAGAGGCCACTAAAACTCAAATGGTAAAGGTCATGGACTTCTATCATAATGCTTCCATCAGTCCTATCATTTTCCAAATTACATTATCGATAGGCATATCTATCCAAAACTTCATCAAATACAATGGTAAAGGACACACTAATGCACATATTGTCATCTTCCATTCTAAGTGCCTCCTATTGTAAGCATGGCCTCATATGATACTATGTGATTTTCCTATGTCCTTGAAAGAAAAGGCTTTAGACTAGTACTAAACCTTATTTGGAGGTTCTATTTTCTCCCTAGATGATTTGATAGCCCTATTTTCCAAGAACTTAAAATATACTTAAAGCCTGATACAACCTTAGATCAACTTATGAAAGTGAGGTAGGGGCCACTTGAACTTGTCCAAAAATTCATTCAAAGATAGAATGCAATGCTCAATGAGATTTCCAAGCCCATCTTTGTGATCCACCTCTTGGCCATATTTAAGAGAGAAGTTAATGACTTCATCAAGTTAAATATTTATTATTTAAAACCTTGATAACTAAGCTAAGCCTATTCAAAAATTAAGAACATAGAATAGGCTTCAAAGGTTTACAAGGATCTAGCCTATGTCACCTACAAGAACTAGCTTACTAGGAGGGACAAGGATAAGACCAAACAAGCACAAACGATCATGGACATAGTAACAAAAGAGCCTAAATAAGTAGAAAGGTAAAAGTTGCCTTCACATAACAACTTTTTTGATCCATCTCAACTATCTACTTCGTATGCATCCAACTAATAAGAGTCTAACATTGAGTGTAAGGATAGGTTTGAATACACAAAGTTTCCTATGAAGCTCTCTAAGATTCTACAAAATTTTCTTAAAGATAATCATATTCAACATAAGAAATTGTCTAAGGAAGTTTGTAAGAGGCATGATCATCTTTGCAATATAACTAGAGACCCAACGATAGCAACCAAAGATGATCCAAAATTGCCAAAGTACTTTAGGCTTGATAGATTTTGCCATTATCACCAACTCACTGGTCATGATATTGATTTTTGCATGGCCCTTAAAGATTATCTCCAAAAGATGATTGACTATGGAGAGTTGGCGTTGAATGATCCCAACTCTCTACACTCCAACTATAACTCTTACATCATCATCTTATTTGTAGCAACCAAATGGTATAGACCTCCTAGGGAATTGTTTGTCATCAATGTATTGCCAGCTAGTAGTCAGCCCCAAACCACAAATCCTAGAGATCCCTTCGTCATATGGGTACCACCACCTTTAGCCCCTAAAGAGTCTTTCATTATATGTGTTCCTCCTTCGTTGGCATCAACATCACAATCCAAAAAATGCACTATTAATCCTTCTAAGGCTAGGGAAACTATCATTATTAGGGTGTCTCCATCATCAACAAGTAAATCTATAGCAAATCATGACCAAGGCTTACCTCTTGTGGCCAATAACTCAATGACTAATAAGAAATCATCATTACAATAATGATGAAAATAGCCTATTACCAAACTAATGACTAAGTCTACTGAAGGTAGCTAACAACAAAAGGCTTAAAAGCAAGATAACTGATCAAAACCTACATCAAGAATAATTTCATCCATGAATAAGAGGCGCAAGCAAACATACATCAAAACATGAGCCAAAAATTCTAGGAAGAATGAAGGAAATTAAAGCTAGCAAGGTTGAAAGATCACATTTCAAGGGAATAATTTCCTCAGAACAATGGAACAAACTAAATGATCCCTCAAACAAAATGAAACATCATTGAACCTATACAACCTAGTCATGACTTCTCTTGCTCATAGAGATACATTAGCTTAAATGTTGATCTTTATTCTTATGAGCATAGACATGTTTGCTAACAAAGAACTCATTCACTTTGTCATTGAGAAAACCTTATTAATGGAGGACAAGCATCATCCCATGCTTACTTTCCATGATAATGAAGTAAAGGTTGATTCATGAAATGGAGAACCACTATATGCTCCTATCCTCATTACTATATGTGTTGGAAGGTATAAGGTTCATTGTGTTCATGTAGATGATAGGGAGACAACTAATGTGGTACTATTTACCATTATTGAGAAACTAGGCTTAACTAAAACATCGAATAAAACTCTACCTCTATACTTAGGTCATTTAATGGATCATGAGTAGCGTTCAAGGTTCTATCTCCTTGGATTTTATAGTCGAGGAATAGTTTCCCAGATCCACCAACTTGCTAGTGATTGAAGAAGCACTTAGGTTTAACTTGATCCTAGAAAGGTCATGATTGGCTAAGCTTCATGTAGTGTCATATACTATACATTAGGAGATTCACTTTCCATATGAGGGTGGTGAGATTGTAATTCACTAGGAAAACATGTTTCTCCCATCAGTGAACAATATCAATGTTGAATGAGGTTTAGAGGTGGACTTCCAAGATGAAGCTCCCTACATCTAAGTTGGGGCCACCAACAATAACAACAATATTAATGACACCAATTGTACAACATTTAATAATTAACAATAACACTTGCCAATTTCCATAGCAAAAAGGAAGAATGATGAATGCAAGATTATACAAAAGAAATCCTTGATCCATCAGAGATCAAATAACAACACTACAATGGACATCCTCTCCTTTCTTTTGTTAACGATCATCTATTTACTTTCATAGATTTATACCATGTTTTAATGTTTATTTTATTCTTGTATTTTATTTCAAGGTTTTCTTACACTTTCTAGAAAATTAACATGGCTCATTGAGACCTAAAACTAGCAACACATAGCTTACTAAGATCTAAAATTGGCAAGACAATGGACCACCAAGGCCTAAAACTGGTAATACAATGGCCTACTAAGGCCTAAAATTGGCAAGACAATGGCCTACTAAGGTCTAAAACTTGTAAGATAATGGCCCACCAAGGACTAAAATTGGCAAGACAAACAATGACCTGCTAAGGCCTAAATCATCAACATAATGTCTTGCTAGGACCTAAAACTAGTGAGACCATGGTCGACTAGGGTCTAAAATTGGTGAATATGCAACCTTTCTTCCTTTCCCCTTGCATATATATGATGACCAAGTTTTACTTTAATACTTATTTCTTATTTTATGTATTCTATTTTTATTGTATCATATTATGAAAATTTCATTTCATAGCTTTGTTATATAAAAATATAAAACATAAAAACCAAAATTTTTTAAAACAAATTGATAACCATAGTTATATTGTGTGAAAATTTCAAAAAATAAAATAAAATATTGATAGACATAGTTACACTATGTAATAAATGACAACAAAAATGACAGATAGTCTCTAAGGTTATGATAGCCAAGTAAAATACAACACTAACTATATAACAAAAGCAACCAAGTATAACAAGTTCATTGAAAGCCAAAATCACTGGAAAGAGTTAAGTATTTAGGTTTGTGAGAGATTGGAGAAGATATTAGCTTATATTTTGGGTATTTATGGTTAAAATCCCATCTAGATATCCACACACTACCCACAAGGCTCACATGCTAAGAAATTAACCTTTACATGCTAGAGAAATGAGGTTTTCATTTCACAAGTTGCATACATGAGCCCCACATGCTGGGCCAACGTGTGGGGTGAAAACCACTAATTTTCTTTTTTAAACTTGATCACATAGCTTTACATGTTGACCAAAAAGAACCACAAAACCTTAAAAAATCAAGAAAGAATTCCAACATGCCTAAGACCCATAAAAAATGCCCATATGCTAGAAGTTCAAAGTTTACATGCTATGATAGAAAGTTTCACACACTATGATAGCATGTGGGACAGTGTGTGAGATCTCAAAAACTACTTAACTTGATCTACATATATGATGCTTTTCCCAAGAAGATTAAACAAACCCTAGAATTCTTCTCATAGCTTAAATGCTGTCATAGAGGCCTGAAAAGGCCAAGAATCTAGTCGAGAATCCTCGTAAAATTCTAAGTTCAACATCACACCTTGGAAATAAAGTCTCACATTCTTTGATGATGTGTGGGATAGTGTGTGAGTCTATATTAGGATGCACCATGCTTAAGATTGTTCATGAGCTACTTGGTGGGCCCAAATAACCTTATAAAAATAAAAAAAACTCCAACATGTAGAAAACTCATCCAAAATTAATGGTAACTAAAGCAAAAGTGCATAGACATTAGGGTTTTACCTTGCATACACTATATAGTATGTGGGATAGCATGTAAAGCCTTGAACAAGCCTTGATACCTTTAGAAAAGGTCAAGCAGGTTATAGAACTTTCATCATGTCTAAATGTTATCCTATAAGCCTTAAGTGATCAAAAACAGGGTTGAAATCCATAAGAATTGATAGGGCTAAGTCTCACATGCTTTGTAGCATGTGGGGGAGTCTATAAGTCTTGCACCAACCAAACTTCAACCTAAAAATTACTCATTAGCTTCTTGGTGGATCCCACAAGGCCTAGAACTAGAAAGTTGAGTAAAAAAAATTTCACAAGATGGTGGAAGTTGATTCTTGATTCCACACATTGTGAACACACGTTCCACATGCTCTATATCATGTGGTGGTCTTAAGAGATTTAATGTACATCAAAATTTACTTGAAATTACCTAAAAAATTGCATAGCTGTTCTCCACAACCTAGATGCTACCATAGGAACCTGAAGGAGGTAAAAATAGAGTCAAAATCCCTTAAAAATAGCATTTCTAGGCCTCACACACTAGGGAACTTATCCTACACACTATACAATGTGTGGGGCTAGCATGTGAGCCTCACACTAATAAAAATCAAGCCAAAAATGGCTCATTAGCTTCTTGGTGGATCCTACGAGACATAAATTGAAAATTGGAGCAAGAAGATGATCTTAGTAAGTTTTTGGAAGTTAATTCTTAATCCCACACATTAGAAAGACATGTCCCATATGCTATGTAGTTTTTGGAAGTCCCCAGAACTTCAACATGCCTCAAACCCTATCTAAAGTGGTAAAAAATCATAGATTCTTTCATACACCTTTAGTGCTATCATGGAAACTTGAAGAGGTAAGAAAAACCTAGTCAAAAATCCCTATAAACTAGTAGGCCTTATCCCACACTTTGGGAACCCTGTCCCACATGTTGTGCAGCATGTGAAGTTGTGGCAAGATATACCATACTTAGAATTTCCCATAAGTTATTTGAAAGGTCCCACAACTCCTAGGATAGAAGATTAACCAAAGATTTGATCCTTGCAAGATAAAAACTGGATCTTGGTTCCACACACTAGGGCACCCTATCCCACATGCCGTAAAAAGTGTGGGGGCAACATGTGGGTCTCTAACAAGTTAAAACCTTACCCAAACTTGCTTATTCTTAGCCTAGAATAGTCGAACAAGTATTACATCAATCCTACATAGCTTAGATGTGGTTAAATCAAGTCAAACAAGCTCCAAACTTGGCCAAAATTTTTCACACATTGGGGATTTAGGTCCCACACACTATAGGAATAGTTCCCATACCATGAGAATTCAATATTTTAGCCTTTTCAAATTATTTGATCATGAGAATCCAATTTTGTAGTAGTTTACAACTAGTTTACATATGTTTTTGGTCTATTTTAATTATTTTTTATTTATTTTAATAATTTATAGCCTATTTTTTCTAATTTTTTGCTTATTTTAACAACTTATGGCCTATTTTCACTAAATTTTACCTTATTTTGATCATAAAATAACCAAAGAAAAAAGAAACTATTATTATATTTAACATGTTTATCTTTTTTGACCTTGCTTGACCACATTCTACATTATTTGATAGCATTTGGCCTTATTTGACATCGTTTTGCATTATTTTGACCTCATTCAACCCTTGTTTCATTCTACATCATTTAGGTTTCATTCTACCTTGTTTTGCCTAGTTTTTCCTTGTGTTGCCTTGTTTTACTTTTTTTTTTAATGTTATTTTATTATATTGTGATTTGTTATTACTATATTTGACATTTTTTTAACATTATTTAGCAGTTATATCATGTAGATGCCACTTGATGTGCTTAGGTTGAGATGCAAGATTGAGCTATTAAGATGAGGAAGTAATTTAACTAGCCTTTTAGGCCAAATAGATCCTTATGATGATGTTATTTAACCAATTTTTCATTGAATTCCTAAACCAAGAGCCTATAAGTCCTTAATCATCTAGCCTTAATGTCATGCAATGGCGTAACTACCCTTGACCTTGAGACCCAAAACATCAGATAGGGTTCCTTGGTCAAATCTCCCATTTCAAATCACAATGGTTCAAATGAGAAAAAATGGCATTGATAACTTCTATGACCTACAACAAGTGACCTCATATTCTTTTTTTTCTCATATTGAAACACTGCAAACTTTGTTTGAATCTACAAAGCATGAAACAAAGTTGTGGACCTTTTATAAACATTAAGTAAAATGGAGTCAAAGGTCATTTGCATGGTCGTGTAATTACTTTTTTTTTGTAGGATAACATACATGGTGATAAATCATGTTTTTTCATACACTCCAATATTGGAGTAACCACGATATTGCGTACATGATATCGGGTATGCAATATTATGGCCCAAGATGCAATATTGTACATTCGATATCGTAGAGTTACTCCTGGGTCTATAAATACAACCCCTAGAAACACGATTGAGAGTAGTTTTTAGTAGTCAAGTAGTGAAACTCTTACAGTTTGCTCATTTGAGAGCTAGAATGTTTTCCAAGTTCCTGCAATAGGAGATTAAAGTGTGAACAGATCTTTAATCAAGCATTGATGTACCTGAACACGCCATTGTGTTGGCAATAAAGATGAACTCTTTGATTCATCCTTGCAGCACTTGAGACTTTCTTTCTTATGCATTTATATATTGTGATTTTATGCATTTTACATTAATGTTGTTCATGCAGTAATTAATTTTGATTAATCAAAAAATTCATTAAAATACATAAGCACAACCCCTTCGAACATACGTCTGACACTTGATAGCTCAAAAACGGTGAGCATTTGACAACCTAGTAGTGTTTACATAGAGTTGAAGATGTGTCTAGAAAGTGATAATGGTTACTTGTGTTAGGCTAGAATAAATAATAGTTTCTTAGCACTCAATCACTCTCACTTTCATTCTTGTTGTAGGCAAATAAATTGATAAAATAAAAAATAATAAAAATCTTATGCCTCAATCACACTTAATCATATAATTGCATTTCACAAGTGGGACTAGGAAGACAAAAAATGGAAAACATACACACACTATTTAGCTCTAGCATACTTAGTAATTATAGTCTATGGAATTTGACCGAATTGCATGTGAATGCCTATGATTCATATGGTTGGGTGTAAGGGTACCTCGCCACTCACCATTGGTGCCGTTGTCAAGGACTATAGTTATACGTGCACTATCAAAACCAAGTGAAACTTAGTAACCTCATTATTCAAAACCCTAAGAGTCAAATCTTATGAAAAAAAATTACAATTACAATTAAAGTAAACCTTAATTACATACTTCTTATAAGTTCATTAACACAAAATGTCTTCTTCTCACAAGAGCCCATCTCTACCTAGGGTAGTCGAGGTGCCTCAACAATACAGGGTGGTATATGCTCATATCGATGAGTATTTACATGAATTCACCTTCATCTTGCATCAAGATGAACTGCTGTGGTGGTGCGACATAGAAGGAAACATTGTGTTTCCACCTGATTGATCTGTTCTAGTAATGCTCCAGCTAATGCTCACACGACACAAGATTCAACATCTTCATGGAAAATACAAGATGCGAGATCCTGATTCAAGGGATTATCATCCCACTGAAGCACAAAAGTTAAGGGATCATCAGCTAGAGCACCAACATGAGCTTATGAAGGGCAAGAGGTCAAATACTTTTCCACCTCCGCTTGGCCCATTTGATGAAGGTGACCACTTTTTTAGTGATTCTCCTCTCTTTGACTTTGTTGAAGGAGCCCTCAACCAAAACATACAATGCACAATTCATAATCTAGGTTTTGGTCAAAATGGATCCAATAACAAACATGGATCTGGAAAGGCAAGTCATGATAAGGGGAAAAAAGGAGGTCATGTTCATGATCATGGTTGTGAGCATCAAAGGAAGGGTGATAGGCATCAGTGCAGAGCAAGTTCTCCTTCCTCTTCTCCTTCATCATCATCATCATCTTCCTCTTGCTCAAATAGTGGTTGTATAAGGAATAACCATGATGGAGGTGACCGATGAGACTAGAACAATAGAAGGGACCATCAGGATAGTCATTATTGAAGACGTGGATGATCTAGAGAGATCCATCATCAAGAAAGAAGGGCTAGTAGAGAACATCGTAGGCACCATCACAATGGCTTTGATGAACCTCTACTTGCCAATTGGGGCATGTTAAACATTACATAGGCCACGAGGATTCCAACAAGGCACATGAAGGGTAGTAGAATAAAAGGGCTAGACATGAACAACATTCCTTGGTTTGAGGGAGGATATAATGCTAATTTGAAAAATCATCTTCAAGCCTTCCAAAATGCATGTGCCTTGTAGAATATTGAAAATGACTAGAAAAAGCTGAAATGATTTCCAAGGACACTCATAAAGGAAGCAAAAAATTGGTACCAATCCTTGGAACTAGAATCAATCAGGCAGTGGAGAACGATGTTGAAATTGTTCATGAAAAATATCAAACATACTCCTGAGTATCCAATCTAAGGAAGAAAATTCAAGGGTGGAAACAAGGAAATCATGAGCCCTTGGATGCTGCTACTGGCCAATACTACTCTCTATTGCATAGGTGCCCTAGCCATGGATTCTCTCAGCTTGATTAGTTTTGCCATATCATAGATGGGTTGCGGTCTGAAACAAGGAAAACCCTTGGTGTCTATGCTTAAGGGAGATTGATAGAGTTAAGTGCCCATAAAATTTAAAAGTTAATTGAGCAAGTAGCTAAGGAGGAGGGAAAATTGAGAAAATGAGAAAGTAAAGAGGAATATAACAAGAACACTTCTATTTAAAAAAGAGGGGTTTGATTTTGAGATAGTGAGGATGAATTAACTAGAGATGAGGTGGCTAATTAGAAAACCTTGCCACTCCAAAAATTGCAATCTAAACTCATAGCTAAGGTTGACCAATTATGGGACTCCATGGACAATAGGTTTCAAGTTGTCTTAAAAATTACTAAAGAGTCCAAGGAGAAAAGTGGTGAGCATGAGTGCTAGAGACATAAGGAAGTTGAATGTACCATATCTAAGGATAAGGGTAAAAATGCTATGATAAAGATGGTTGTAGATAGTGACTCAAATGATGATGGTGGATGTTATGTCTACTAGTACAAACATCCCAAGGGATGTTGTCCAATTGTGTCACACTTGTAGGAATCTGGGATGTATGCCTTACATCCACGACTTACACAAAGGAAAACACCCAGAAGATTGCCTTATCCACAAGGCAACACTTGATAGTTCCACCAACCACAAAAATACTATCTAAGTAGAACTCCAAAGCAACCTTACGAATTGTACTACCAATGGCAGCAACTACAATCATGGGTGTTTCCACCTCCAAGATAGTAGTACCCTTATCAGAAACTAGATCCCTATGGTTATTATGTATAGCAACCTTCATCTCCATAGGACTTCTCTAGTTATGTTGTTTCTTACCAACCTCACCACTACCCTCCTAAAGTATACCAATCATCCTATCCAAGTATGGATGTCATCTACTATCCTCATGCACCTCCTGTTCTTGCACCTACTCCTTCATCTCCTACACAGCTACCACCTGCTTCATCCATGCAGGGTGAATTATTGATCCAACCATAGCAAAGAATCACTATGAGGATGGTTAATTTGCAATTAATTAATCCACCAAGTAGGTCAGAACCATGAACAAAGAAAAGATCTTTCTTTCAACCTCGTAGTCCACCAAAGCCCTCAGATACATTAGTGGTTGGTAACCTTACTCCTCCACCTTCCTCTACCTCACCTTTATCCGAGTCCACTTCAAACCAAAATCCATCTCAAATCCATATTGTAATGTTGACCCATGTTGTATCTGATTAGATTCAAGCTAGTAACCTACCTAGAAAGTTAGTTGATCCTATAAGTTCCCTAGTATATTTGCAAATTGCTAGGAATGAGCCTTGTAAAGCTCTTCTTGACTCTAGTTCTGGTGTTAATCTGATCTCGCATGAGATGTACACAATGTGGAACCTTCCTTCCTTGAAGAAGAGAAACATCCAACTGGAACTAGAAGACCAGTCTATCACTGTTTCATTGAAACTGGTAGAAGACATTGTAACCACTACTTGTGGGAAGTCATATCTTATTGTATTCCTAGTAATCAAGATGGAGAGCTGTAAGGGGGACTTCCCAATTATTATGGGAAGGGTGTGGTTAAGCACCATTGATGTCAAAATGAGCATTAGAGATCTCTCCTTGGAGATATCCAAAAAAAAAAAAATGAATTTGGAAAGATTGAGAAGAAGAGGGTTCCATGTATCACGTACATCAACTCAAGGTGCCATTGTGTGCAAAAGTTATGATTAGTGAAGTGAACATCTATTTCTACATGCAAGCAATGTGCACTAGAAGTTGAAATCTAGAGATGTTTGTATGTAGCAGCCATAAAACAAGAAGGCACCCAATGGCTAATAGCTGATTCTAGTAGTAATACTTTATGCATGGAACCTGCTAAGGGCGTAATGAATGAATATGTTGCAAGTATGGATGAACTTGAGCAAGTTCATCACTAGCTCTCTAAAGGAGCAAATGATGATGTTAAATTGGAGAGAGTTGGAGATTCCTGATAATTTTTAAAAAGAGCCCTTTAAATTGAAGACACTACTTGCTGGAATGGAGTATGTGTTATTGAAAAATAAAAGGTCGATCATAATTAATGCCAAGTTTGTTGTAGAACAAAAGAAAATGTTGATGAAGGTTGTGGAAAAATGGTCAGCAGCCTTTGCCTGGTCATATTCCAAGCTCACTAGAATAGATCCAAGAATATGCTAGCATCAGATATACACTGACCCAACCATCAACCCAAAATGACAGCCATAGTGGCATTTGAATCCAAAATTAAAGCAAATTATCCAAGAGAAGATTGAAAAAATCAATGTGGGATTCATCTACACTATCACAAATAGTGAGTGGATTAGTCCACTCGTGATTGAGCCCAAAAAAGGAGGTAAAGGGTGAGTGTGCATCAACTTCCGACTACTCAATATGGAAAATTTCAAAGATCATTTTCCATTGCATTTTGTCAACCAAGTGCTAGAAACCATTTCTAGGCATAGCTATTATAACTTTCTAGATGGTTATAGTGGCTATAACTAAATTTGGATTACACCAGAGGACTAGGCAATGATAACTTTCACAAGTCCTTGGGGGATTCTTGCTTACCGTCAGATGTCATTCGGTCTTTGTAATGGCCTAGCCACATTTCAATGATTAATCCTAAGAATTTTCCAACAATAGATCAGTGATGGGGTAAAAGTTCTCATGGATGACTTCTCTACCTATAGAGCTATGTTTGAGCAAGCCATGGACCGTTTTGAGTAGGTGTTGAAGAGATGTGCTGAAACAAACCTTCAACTCAATTGGAAAAAGAGCCATATTATGGTCCATGAAGGCATAGTTTTGGGGCACCGTATTTCAAGAGCAAGAATCAAGGTGGATCCTAAAAAAATAAGGGTCATCCAATGAATAATCCATCAACCAAAAATAGTTAAAGAAGTGTGGTCATTCATTGGTCATATGAACTACTACCAACACTTCATTAAGAATTTTTTCAAAATTGCCAAGTCATTGGTGGAATTGACAAAAAAGGATGCATTGTTCATTTGGACCCCTACATGTGAAGTAGCATTTCAGCAACTGAAGTAGAAGTTTGTTGAAACCCCAATTCTTCAAGCACCTGATTGGTCTAGACTATTTCATGTGATGATTGATGTATCAAATTATGCTTTTGGGTTAGTGCTTACATAGATAGATGATCAAAAACATCCATATTACATTCACTATGCAAGTCGAAGCATTGCAGGTGCACAACTAAACTACACCACCATAGAAAAGCAGTTGATGGCAGTGGTGTTTGCCTTAAAGAATTTTAGGCACAATGTGCTTGGCTATAAAGTGTTCTTGCACATTGATGATAGTGCCATCCAATTCTAATGAATAAACCGATAGTGAGCCCCCATGTCATATGGTGGCTCATGATTTTGCAAGAGTTTTATCTCACGATGGTAGATTGAAAAGGTGTGAAGAATGTGGTTGTTGACCACCTATCATGACTAAGATGGGACTACAAAGAGAAAGAGAGGTCCTTATCAAATTTGTTCCTTGATGAATCTCTCCTTTTAGTGGCTATTAATGCAAAAATTCCCAATGAACCAAAATGGTATGATACCATCCTCACTTATCTACTCAAGCAGGAACTACTGTAAGGGTTGGACACTAGAAAGAAACAACAATTTCTTTACCAGGTCAAGCACTTCATGGAAATTAATAGGAACCTTTACAAATTTTGTCCCAATGGCCTGGTATGTTTGTGTGTCCTTGATACAAATCAATTGCATGTTCTCCAAGATGCTCAAAAAGGGCCCTTGTGGGGGCCATTATGCTGGGAGATGCACAACCATAAAAATCCTCCTGGTAGGATATTATTGGCCAACAATCTTTAGGGATGCACACCAATTTGTCTGTGCTTGTGATTATTGCTAGAGGGATGGTAGAATGACAACTCGAATGGAGGGGCCATAGCAATGGATTCATCCTCTTGAGCCATTTAATATTTGGAACATTGACTTTCTAGGTCCCATCACACCTTTATCAAATGAAAAGGCATATATCATAGTTGCAGTTGACTATTGCACCAAGTGGGTAGAAGCAGCATCTGTCATCGAGTGTACATTCACCAATGCTACTCAGTTTGTACAACAAAATATCATAAATAGGTTTGGTATGCCTTGTGCATTAATTTCTAATAATGGAACTCATTTTATAGGTGCCACTTTTTGAAAACTTATGTAGTGTTTGGGAGCTGAGCACAAACTCACAACACCATATCACCCCAAGCCAATGGTCAAGCTGAGGTTACTAATCGAGATATTACGAAAATTCTAACATGCACCATTAGCAAATATTGAAGGGACTAGACCACCAAATTAAATGATGCCCTTTGGGCCTATCGCTCCACATGGAAGCTTCCCATAGGTTATTCTCCCTATGAGCTCATGTATGGAAAACTACCAACACTGCCCATTTACTTTGAGCTCCATACACTCTCTACAGCCTGTGACCTTCACCTAAATCTAAGTCTAGCATAGAAAGAATGATTAATAAACCTCAACTTGCTAGATAAAAATTGGTTAATAGCCCTATCATCCAATGAAATGCATAAAGCATTCAACAAGAATCACCATGACCTCAAAATAGGAAAAGTCAAGTTTCAACCAAGAGATAAGGTTCTCTATTAGAATCTTGCACATGTACCCTAACAAACCAAATTTTAAACATTGTGAGAAGAACCTTACGTCATTGATGAGCCTTTTTCATTTAGGGCCATGATTATCTATGAACCTGACAACCCAGACAAGAAACAATTAGTCAACATCCAACACGTGAAACCTTTCTATGAGCCCAAGCCAACCAACTCAACAAACACCTCGCTAGATGGACAACCACACTCAATCTTTCAGATCTCCTCCTTCCAACCTAGTGGTGGGGGAGATGGCCACCAATACTAACACTTTTCATGGCTCCTCAGTCTTTTGAATTTTTTATTTTACACATTTTTGGATTTATAATTTTTTGTTTTTATATTATTTGTTTTACATCTTTTTTTTTCAGGTTATTGATCTTTTCTAAGTTTTTGTTTTACACCATCATTAATATATTTGATATTTATTGCATAATCTTTTACTTACTTTTATATCTTCTTATGTTTGATGTGTTTCTCTACTCTTTCTGCTAATAAGGTATTAGGTACAATGGTAATGTGATACTTCATGGTGGTATGTTTCATTTGTAATTTGATTATTTATCTTTGGTTTCTAACTTTGAATGTCATCACTGATGACTGGGATATGGTTTCTTATCATGTAATAGGAAATGAGTCCACATCATCCACATACTTTATGGTTTTTCTTGTTTTGGAAATGTGAAGTCCCTTTTTCATTAATATAACCTTAATAAATTGGTGACTTGTGTAGTTTCTAGAATTAAGAAGGAATCAAAGGTTTAGATAGGGTGTGTCTTCAAAGGGATGCGATATTTTTGTTGCTTTTTTGTTTCCCATGTGCAGGGGTGTTCTCATGAGCTACTCACCATTTTGTGTCATTCCACAATAGGAAGTTAAATAAGTCCTTGCATTGTGTGGTCCTCATAAAAAAAAAGATGAGGATACAAAGCACACCCCTTGGACAAACTACTATGAAAAGTCATGGGTCTTTGCATGGTGTGGTTCCCATTTAAAAAAAAACATGGAAATTTAAAGCACACCCCTTAGATGAAATAAAAGGGCTACAAGAACTGGTTATGGGACTTATCTTGTCTCCTCTAACTAAGGCCCTTTCTCACTTCCTATGTTCTCTCCAATTTGGAACAGTGGTTGTTTTGTGGGAGCATTCTTGTGTCTCACATGATGGACTAGCCTTAGAATGTTGATGTGAAGTCACTAAAAGTGGTTGGTTTTGGTCTGGACTGAGGATGGATCCTACTGAATCATTTAACCAAAAACTCCACATGGGACTTCATGTGACCATAATTAGGAACTCCATTCCATTCTCTCTCTCTTCCATCTATGCTTTTCATGCCTCACCTCACTACCAGTTTCATGTTTTGATTCAATGTTTTGGTTTGATGTGTTGGGTTTCTCAGTCAGTTACTTTTGGGTTTTTGTACTTAAATTTTTGGAACCATTAATCATCCATGGAGTCTACAAACTCCTTAGTTTGAAGTTATGCAAGGACATAAAAGGCCTATGCCTGCTTTGAGGAGGACCCACTTGCATATCTTTTGGGTTGGTTAAGTTAAGTTCTTTACCCTTAGACATTGTTACAATTAAATTCTTCTTATTTACCCCATCCATGCCATCCAATTGTATGCATCTTCACAAATATTTTTAGTGAATTCCTTATTTTTATTATTTTGAATTTTTATACCCTCTTTCCAATATTCCTTGTGTTAAGCTTTTTTTAAACTTTATGAACTGCTTCTCTTACTTAACCCATTAGTTAGTCTTCCCACTAACATTATCAAGCAACCAATTTATCACAATCACAAATCAGCTAGATAAAATCACTGAAGAGACAAGGTATTCAACTATTATCTATTACACTTTATATACTAATTCTTAATTTTGTTGTAATTATAGTGGGGAGCATGGACTGGAAGCAAGACTTTCTTCACAAAGGAAGATGCAGCAATATCACTCACAGGAGATTGTTCATGATCACTAGATCTCTTCTACCTCACCTTCATTCTTCTATTGCGAAGAAGGGTTGGATGTCCTTTGGGTCTAAGGGTGTTCTTTCATATTATCATGAACACCCAATTTTGTACACAATTGTAATATTGTATGCTTGGGCACTTTTGTATTTGTCTATTCTCTCTGTGTCACTCTACATGTCGATTGAATTGTCCACACCTCCTAATATATTTTGTAAGGGACTTGTTCCTCTTCTATACTCAAGGATGAGTTTTCATTCAGTTGTGGAGGTGTGATAAATCATGTTTTTTCATACACTCCAATATTGGAGTGGCCACGATATTGTGGTTCTAGATGCAATATCGTACATTTGATATCGTAGGGTTACTCCCGAGTCTATAAATATAGCCCCCAAGCACATGATTGAGAGTATTTTTTGGTAGTCAAGTATTGAAACTCTTGTAGTTTTTTCATTTCAGAGTTAGAATATTTTCCAAGTGCCCACAGTAGGAGATTTAAGTGTGAACGGATCTTTATTCAAGCATTGATGTATCTGAACACCATTGTGTTGGCAATAAAGATGAACTCTTTGATTCATCCTTACAGCACTTGAGACTCTCTTTCTTATGAATTTATATATTGTGATTTCATGAAATTTACATTAATGTTATTCATGCATCAATTAATTTTGATTAATCCAGCAACTCATTAAAATACACAAGCATGACCCCCTTCGAACATACATGTATGGTTAGCATTTGACAACCTAGTAGTGTTTACACATAGTTCAGGATGTGTTTGGGAAGTGGGAATGGTTACTTGTGTTAGGCTAGAATAGATCATAGTTTCCTAGCACTCAATCACTCTCACTTTCATTCTTGTTCTAGGTGAATAAATTGATAAAACACAAAATAATGAAAATATTACACCTCAATCACACTTAACCATACAATTGCATTCCACAAGTGGGACTGAGAAGACAATGAATGGACAACATGCACACATTATTTAGCTCTAGCATACTTAGTAATAATAGTCTACAGAATTTTACTGGATCCCACGTGAATGCCTATGATTCGTATGGTTGGGCATAGGGGTACCTCACTGCTAATCACATGGAAAACCAAGATAAGCTAAA
The DNA here is from genome assembly GCA_015680685.1 of Gnetum montanum. Lineage (NCBI taxonomy): Eukaryota > Viridiplantae > Streptophyta > Gnetopsida > Gnetales > Gnetaceae > Gnetum > Gnetum montanum. Next base: position 261,177 of record MNCI01020267.1, on the reverse strand, counting down.
GGAGAAGGTCATCAACAAGGTCTTAATGAATGTGCAAGAATTCCAAAGAATGTAGATGAGGATCAAATACTATATAAGAAAAGTTGTCATCAATAAAGCATGCCGAACATCAAGTTTGTAAATGAGAAATGAAGAGATCAAGATAAGAAAGATTGTGGAAGTTTGATGAACATGAACAAGGAACAAAGAATTCAAAGGATAAAGTAAGTTAAAGGAAGACTTCTCTTGAAAATAGAAGACATCTTGGTAGAATTGAAGGGAACTTAAAGAAAGACATCTTCAAGAAATAGAAAAAGTCTTTCCTCAAGTAAAGCCATCTTCCACTAGGTAAAGACATCTTCATAGAATATAGGCTAGTTTCAAAAAAGACATCTTTCTCTAAAAAAAGACATCTTCCAGAATGGATATTTTAAAAATATGTCTTTCCTAGACAAAGATGTCTTCCTAGAATAGAAGGAAAATTTAGAAAGACATCTGAGGCATGAAGAAGACATCTTCCATGATCTTTAATGACCATTAACTAGCTATTACATGAGTTTCAAGATGGATTTTGAAACATGGCAGATATAAGAAGACATCATATGCATTAGAAGAGGTTCAAGCTTATGTGTAATCATTGTATAATCATTTTTTCAATCATTGTAATCTCTATTTCTCTTCATCGTATCATCATTTTTTCATTGTAAAGTGTGTCATACCTAAATGTACAAGGATCAACAAATTGAGTTGTATTTAATCCTTCTAATTTTTCTCTCCTTTTTCCTTGTGGGATTGATGTGATTCTTATAGGAAGACATCTTGCATGAGCTTTTCAAGATCCTATAGGATTGGATGATTGGTGTTGTGGCACAATACTCTAGTGTGGAGCTCAAGATTGTAAAGGTTGTGGAGGTGTAGAAATCACATTCCAAGCCTGACAGGACCTTGTAGGGTTAAGTGGCTGGTGCTATGACACAACACTTTAGAGTAGGGCTTGAAGATTGTACAGGGTGTGGACCCGTCAATCACATTTGAGAGTAACAAAGTTTGAAGGTTTGCTAGTGATCTATCCTTCAAGTGTGGACTACCCAAGTTGGGGAACCATGTTAAATTCAGTGTGTGTGCTTTTGTTTTATAAAGTTTTAATTTGGAAAACTTATTCATTGCCACCTTTATAAGTTCAATGATCCACAAAAGTGCTCATGTTCTACTAGTTGTAACATATACTGACCTATATTTGCTTATCACCATATGTAGTCTTTTTTTTTCCTCTTAGAGTTGTGGTCATAAGATGAGATTAGATTCATTATAGGGGTACAATTCATCATAAAGGTGAGTTACCATGTGATATCAATACATAAGATTTAGTTAGCTTGCTTTCTCTTGTTAATAGTGCTTACCTCACATCATCTTTGTTACCCCTCCTAAGCCATAACACCCCCATAGCCAAAATTGTAAGCTTCCTTACCCTAATAATAATGAAAACCTATGTTTGATGTTCATGTATCGTGGCCATGTGACATCTTCTTCAACATGCTTTATCGAATAAGTTCACTAGATGTAACACAACCCATTCAATGAGAAAATAGAAATTCAATCTTGGCAAGAAAACCTAAGGAAGGTTTTTCTCCCTAAAAAAATAAAAATAAAATAAAAAAAGGGAGGTGGGGGGAGGGGGAGAGAGAAAATGCCAAAAAAAGGGACCAATGTAGCTTGAAGTTAAACAGGTCAATGACTTTCTCTTTCTCTCTCTCTCTCAAAAAAGGAGAGAGCCAGGTGGCCAAAGGAGCCTATTACTAAGTGTTGGTTTCTCCAAACATCATTAAGTAACTAGCAATTTACAGAGAAAAGCATGAGGACCTCTTCAAATTAGTAAGCATGTCACCATCATACCCTAGCCATGATGTCAACATTTAAAATTCCTTATTAGCCTATGTGACCATTCTTTAATAGCCAATATATCCATTATTTGATCTCAAACTCTCAACATCCTATTATGACCTTATCTTACCTTTGTGAGTACTTCTTAGCATGATTCGATAGCTACAGAATCAAGTATCAAGATGAAGCATTGGTGTTGAAATTGTGGTAGTGTTTCATGTTCTTTATTAATGTCTCTTAGGTCAATCCTTGAAACATCAACAAAGAGGAGCTAATGAAACACACCTAAAGAAACATTCATGTTGCAAATGAAAGCCCATAGCCAAGATTTTTATTGTAATTTTATGGAGGTATGAAGGTAGAAATAATCACCTTATTTTTCAACAAAAAATCCTATCATGTGGCTTGTTTTAGTAGAATTTTAAGCCATTTTCAATGTAAAAAATGAGATTTGTAGTCCACATATATCAAATCCCATTTACTTTAGCTTGTGTGGGTTAAAAATGATCCACAAGTTATAAATCCCATTTACTCTAGCTTGTGGAGGTTAGAAATGCTCCACATGCTACAACAAATTGGCCTTTTTATCTCACACACTATATATTCTAGCTCCACATGCTATGACAGCATGTGAGGTAGCATGCGGGATTTGGGCCTTAATTTCATACACTATGAATTTTAGCCCCACATGCTATGGTACCATGTTGGAAAGCATGTGAGATTTGGACTTTAATTTTACACACTATACATCTCAATTACACACGTTGTGGCAGTGTGTGAGGTAGCATGTGACACTTGGGTTTTAAGCCCACATGTTGCACTTTGGTCCAAGAAGACCTTGTAATACTCCAAAACTATAATAGATGCTAGCACAATAGTTCTAAAGCCTATTTATACTAGATTAAGCATCATATCTAGGATCTTTTAAAAATATTCTCTTGACAAAGAAAAATTTTTGTAGTACACTTGTAGTCAAAAGATCATGTAGTAGCAATCGAATAGGAATTTTTATGGCCTTTCACAACCTTTTTAGTGTAGATCAAGTGGACAGAAAGATGCAGTCAAGTGCAGAACATAGCCTACATACTACACTAGATTTTAAAATCATTTCTTTATTTTTAGATTTTTAAAACCCATTAATTTGTACCCTCTAAACTTATTTTGTTTACACTATTTTTACATTATTTAATAAAAAATTCAACATTTTTTTGGCTTTATTTTCTTTGCAAATTTTATGCATATTTTCCTATTCTTGATAATAGATTTTTTAAAAGTTCTTAGATGATTTGCAAAACCATTTAATGTGCTTCAAAAATCCTTTTCAAGGCTAGTGGATCTATGAGTTAAACTATTTTGTATGGGATTTTTTAGTTTTCCAGCACCAAACTTTTTTGTTGTTACACATTGGCTATTAGAAAATGGTTACATAGGATAACAAAGAATTCTAAATGTTGATATCATGGCTATGGTATGGCGGTGACATGCTTGTTGATTTGAAGAGGTTCTCATGCTTTGTTCTTGTACTTTTTCGTTACTTAGTGATGTTTGGATGAACCATCACTTGGTAATAGCCTTTTTTGATCACTTGGCTTTCTCTCTCTTTTTTTGAGAGAGCCATTGACTTGCTTAACTTGAGGCTACATTTTCCTCTTTTATTTCTTGGCATTTTCTCCCATTTGTTTTGGGGAGTAAAACCTTCATTGAGTTTTTATTTCCAATGTTGAATTTTTGTTTTCTTACTAAATGAGATGTGTTACATTTAGCAAACTTGGTCAATAGAGCATGTCAAAGGAGATGTCACATGGCCAAGGTGCATGAATGTTAAGCATTAGTTTTCATTATTAGCAAGGTAAGGGAGATGTAATCTGGCTATGGGGTTATGGTTCAAGAGGGGTAATAGAGATGATGTGAGGTAAGCATTGTTGGCAATTTTGAACAAGTTAACTGAATCTTGTATATTGAAGTCACATGGTGACTCATCATTTGTGATGAATCACACCCTTGAAATGACTGTGGGCTCATCCTACAAGCATAAATATAATAGGACAACCAAACAAGTGAAAGAATACATGTATTTACAAAAGGTTACATGAGGAAACAAGTGCATATAGGCCATCATTATTTACAATTGGTAGAATGTGTGAACTATGTGTTATGTTATGTAGATTCATCCAAGATTTGCATTATTTTTGGGAGGCTAAAAAAAGGAAAAGGATCATTTAGGCTTACTTATTATAGGTCACTAAAGCTTCCAACATTAATTGTTCAACTAACATGTAAAAAAAAGCAAACAAAGGCTACAAAAAATGGGTTAACATTAGATGAAATATGGTTTGAGGTGGGAATGGTTGATTGGGTTGGCTAATTCATTCTCATCCATGTCTATCCAATTGAATGCTTCATTATCATAAGCTTTGATAACTAAGAAATTTCCTTCCTTATTGGCCAAGAATTTGTCCACATGTTTATCAATGACCTTGAGGACAAGGTCTCCTTTCTTTCCATCTATTTATATCATGATGATGTTGTTATTTTTGCTTCTCTAGGTATCGTTGTATGTTGGTAAGTGTTTGTATTCATCTTTACTCCACTAAGTCAAGGTATATGGCATGCAACTATTTATTCTACTCATCATTGATAAATTCAGATAGAGCTACCCTTAAGGTTGGTACCTACAATTGAAGAGGTAAAACTACTTCAATTCATAAACTAGGATATACGGGGCAACTTTGATTATGATTCAAAAGGTTGTTTTATAGGTCCATAGGAAATATAAGAGTTTTTCATGGAATTAGCATTTGACATTGCTTAAAATTTTCTTAAGTAGATTTATGATGAACTTGTTGCTAGCTTTAGCTTGACCATTAGCCTATGGATAGCAAGGTGATGAAAAGGAATGCTTAATGTTTAGTTGTTAATAAAAAGTGTGCATTTCTTGGCTACTAAATTATAGTTCATTATCTATAATGATTAGTAGAGATAGGCCAAAACAAGATATTATGTTATCTAAGATAAAATTACAAACTTTTTGCATTATTGTTTTCCTCAGGGGAATAGCTTTAATCCACTTTGTAAAATACTTGGCTGTGGTGATGATGAAGCTATGCCTTCTAGACGATTTAGCCATTATTGGTTCAACTATGTTGATTTACCATTGTTGTAATGGTCATGTGATCTAAGTGACGTGTAACTCAATTAGTGGCACATGTATTAAGTTTCTATACTATTGATAGGTGTCACAAGTCATAGCCTTGTGCAGGCAATCACTTTCTATATAGAGCCAGTAATATCTTAACTATATAATCTTTGTGGCCATGGCTCTAGGTCCTATATGTCCTCCAGATATGTCCTTATGAACCTATTTAAATATAATACAAGCTTTAGTTTTATCCAAGCATACTAATAATATGCCATCATAGGACCTTTAACATAATGTGTTATTGGCTATAATGACATATTTTTTTGATTGTTTATGTACAATGTCCTTTTGAGACGTAGTCAGGTTTTCTAGAGGTTCACCATCAATTAGGTAAGAGTTGATGTCATCATACCACTCTTGTTGAGGAACATTGTCAATGGTGGCTATAGAGGTACCTTTAGTGTTTTGTGTGATGAAAAGAGCATAGTTCTCCATCAAGGAAGATAGCTGGCAAACACATTTGACATTACACTTAGGGCTAAGATTGAAATTACATCAACTATGATATTCTTAATTTAGGGGAATGTATTGAAGAGCAAGATCTATAAACTGTAGCATGATTTTTTTGACTAAATCATAATAAGATTGTAAATGTTTAGCCTTGCATGCATAGACTTTGATCATTTGGTTAACGAATAGCTATGAATCACCTTTTATCATCAAACATGTAATTCCTAGGTTATGAGCTATCATCATTCCTTTGATTAATCCTTCGTATTCTACTATGTTGTTAGTACATGAAAATTGGAAACAATAAGTGAAAGGTTGGATCTCACTAGAGGGTATCATTATGATAATAACAACACTTCCTTCTTGAGTAGTTGAGGCTCTGTCAAAGTGCATGTTAGCCTCATATCCTTTTAGCCCATTGTTAATAATGTTAAGATGCTCATCACATAATTTAAGATCTATGGATGCATTGTTCTCAATTGGGAAAGTTGTGAGTTATGTGGTTATAGATTGACCCTTTTTTGAGGCTTGAAAGATGCAATATAGGTTAAACTCAACTATGATGACTTTCCAATAGGATATACAACTACTCTCTAATATTTTTATTGTTAGGGCTCTCAACACATTGTCTTTGCATATGATGTTGACTTAGCTCCTGAAGAGGTAGTACCTCCACTTTTTCAAAGAGAAGACCATGGCTAAGTAATGCTTCTTGACCTCATTGCATTAGGTCTCATAAGCAACTAGTGCATGCTCAAGTAGTAGATAGGTAACTCTACTTCATCATCTCATTTTTGATAGAGCAAAGAGGCTATGGAGGTCTCTGAGATTGTAGGGTAGATGTAGAATGACTTATCTTTCTAAGGAGGATACATTGTAGGCAATTGGACCAATTCTTCGTTAATGTTATCAAAGGCTTTTTGGTATTGGTTAGTCCACTCATATGGAGCCTCCTTCTTAAGAAAGTGTTGAATGGACTCTAACTTATCCATAAGTCTCAAGATGAACCAATGAATAAATTGCAATATACTTTGTAAACCTTAGATTTTCTTAAGGTTGCTAGGTGGTGAGAGGTTTGTTATGATCTTAACCTTATCAGGATCGACATGTATCCCAGCCTTAGAGACTATGAAACCAAGCATTTCACCTATTTTAATGTTGAATACATAATTTTTAGTATTAAGTCTAGGCTCATATTTGATACATCGTTGAACTAGTAGATTTAGACCATGTGAATGGTCAGTGGCTATTTTGGACTTCACGACATTATTGTCAATATAATCATTAAGTAATCCTAGCATGTAGTCACTAAAAAAGTAGGTCATGACTCATTGATAGGTCACTTCTACATTATTTAGACCAAATGACATCATCATGTAATAAAAGGTTCTCCAAGGGATCATGAAGGTTATGTAGAGTGGATGCTCTGGGTTAATCCTAACTTGGTTATATCTTGAGAATCCATCCATAAAGGACAACAAGGCATGTCTAGCCATAGTATTAATGAGTTGATAAATACTAGATAATGAGAAAACATCTTTAATAGTGGCCTTGTTGAGGTCATAGAAATTGATATAGATATGAATACTTCCATTTTTCTTAGGGACTATCACTATGTTAGACATCCACTCTAGCTAATTAACAGCTCAAATGAAACCCACTTGGTAAAGCTTCATGATCTGATCACAAAATGCTAGGGCCTAGTCTAGTATAATCATATGCATGTGTTTCTTAACTAGTTTGATACTATGGTTAAGTATAATATTATGCTACATTAAATATGGATCAAGTCCTAGAATATCCTTGTATGAACAAGCAAAGGATTTAATATTATCCTGAAGGATCTTGGTGATGTCTTGGGCTATCTTAGGCTCTAATGAGGAAATTAATTTTCTTACTCCTTATCATTGTGTGTTGTAATGGAAATTTCAACTAGAGAGTCCTTAGCGATGTCCCTGATGTTGAGGTTAAGAGTTTTTACTATGTACTCAGGTCATTTGAGGGATTTATCTATTAAGGCTACATGGTCTAATAGGCTCTTGGCTTCAAGATCTAGGCATTGTAAGTCAATTGATCATTCAAAATCATCATAAGGTCCATTCAAGTGTAAGGATAGGTCAAAATGTGCCCATGTATCCATGATTGATTCCTGCATGTTAAAAAAAGTACATTAACTAGCATTTGTATTGCATAATTGTTAAACAATGTTAAAATAATGAAAATATTATAATAATGAAGTATAACATAGTCAAATAGAGGAAACATGAAGTGAAACAAGGAAAAATGAGGCTTAAGTGAGGTTATAATATGGTAGAAAAGGCCAAATGAGGTAGATTAAGCTGAAACAAGGTGGGATAAGGGCCAAATGATGCCAAATGATGCAAAATAGGGACCAAAAGAAGGGTAAAACCATGTAAAGTCATGCCAAATAAAGTTGAATAATACTTTAATGATATTAAAATATACCAAATGATTCCAAATAATTGAAAAATGAAGCCTAACGAGATCAAATGATGTTAAGATAGGGTAAATGATGTTAAATGTAAATCAAAATGTTGAAAAATAGCATTGAATGGTTCTGAATAATACCGTATGATAGAAAAATGATAAAACTGTTATCAAATGATATGAAATGGTGTATAAAGGGGTTGGTATTAAATAATAATAATTATTATTTTTAGTTTATTTTATGATCAAAGTAAAGTGAAACTTAGTAAAACTAGGCTATAAATTATCAAAATAAATCAAAGTTTAGAAAAAATAGGCCATAAATTATTAAAATAGGAAAAATATATTGAAAAGGCTATAAATTATTTAAACATTAAAAACTCCATAAATTATTAAAATAAGAAAAAATATTGTGTAAACTACTAGAATAAATAAAAATTGAAACACCATCAATTTTGGGACTCTCACGATTCAGCACGCTCCCAAAATTTGGGGCAAGGATCTCTGCAAGAATGATGTCACACTAGGCCACATAGACAACATGGCACCAAAGACTTTTGGGCCTGCCTACAACCCTCTATAGCACAGTCAACGCAACACCTAGTCATGAGGCTAGTTTGCACAAAAGTAGCATTTAGGATGGACCATACAATTCGGCAAATTTCCTATCTCCTAGGCTATCAAGCTTACTACACTTTCTAGCTTGTCCAGCTTGACAAATGCCCTAGCCAATGGTCCATCCAAGTTCCAAGCTAGGAGTTGACGAAGGTTTTTAGGATGGACTAAATAGTTTAGCAAGTTTTCTAACTGCGAGACCTGTTATGCTATGCTACGCTACACAATGTAGTAGGCCATGTGGTGATTGATCAGATGTAGAAGATGCAACTGGCAGATATTCAGTCCTCAAAGGTGTCTGAATCATTTCATCCTTGAAGTCTGACCAACATAACATAGAAAAAACATGGAAAATGTCATAAAAGTTGTCCCATTTTGGGTGCTACGCTATGCTATGCTACACAGGGTAGCACAGCGTAGCAGGGCATGACAATCCTTTCTCAAATTGTCTTGGCATGGAGAACAAAATTGCCCATGCTTCAATCATGAAAAATGCCTGTTCTATTGCCATCTCAAAACATGTTTAAGATCCCATGATAGAACACTTGCAAAATAAGTCAAAATTTAGGCAAAACTAGGTGCTACGCTGCACAGTATAGCACAATGTAGTAGAATGGCAATGTAAGAAGATCCTCCATCAAGTTGTTCTAGCAAAAGAATTGCACTTGGCCATGCTTCAACCTCTAGGACTGCCCTTCCCACTCTTCCTTCAAAGTCTTATCAAAGTATCTTCACAAAGCATTGTAGGTTAAGCTCAAACTCATGTTAGACCAAGTGCTACACTGTGCTACACTGCACAATGTAGCACCTGGTCTCACATTGAGGTTAAAAGTGTCTTAGGAATGAAACCAGAAGGTCTCAGGATCCTTTAACATGAAGAGTGTAATGGCTAGTTGCTAAAGTAGCTTGCCTTGCATGGCCTTGGTGGGGTATTTTCATTTTTTTCGAGCAATATTTACCTTAAAACTAGCTGCTACACTGTGCTACACAACACAACGTAGCATAGCATAGCATGTGGGTATTCATGCTACTCCGCTACACTGAACAACATAAGTAGCATAACACTTATGAAAAATCCTCAAGAAATCTCTAGTAGCTCTAGAACTCATTGGCGATGGTCATTTGTTCTCCAACATCTCCTCAACAGACAAGATCAATAGTTTGCTTTGTTTTGTACCCCTTGTTGATTCCTAAAGTTGTCCCTATGCTTGACATTACTCGCAAGAGGAGGGAAGACATAGTCCTAGAGCATAGGCTCCACCTTGCATTTGATGTGAGCATAATTTTTTGTAAAAACATGGTGGTCCCATGGACTCTGACACATGTAGTCTGAATGGTATGGTCACAGCCTAGTAGGTTTTACCTCCACCCTCGTTCCACTCGGCATAGCACTTCAACGTAGCACATCAACGTAGCACCATACATTAGTGTAGCACATCCATGATTTGTGCCATGTGGGACATAGGACATGTGGTATCCAAACCACCTCTCTCTCCCACTCTTGGCCCTATAAATATGCCAACAAGAAATGTTCAAAGGGTTGGCTTTTTGGCAGTTGGCTTCTGGTAGCAAGCTTTGGTAAAGAGATTGGTGATAGAAGGTTGATAAATAGAAAATTATAGCAGTAGCACTTCTTGGATCTCTTCTCAACCCAACGTAGTGGCTCTCAGCCCAGCAAGCATCGGCTCATTAGTTCCTGTTAGCACCACATTAGCAGCAGTTCGAGAGCTATGACCATATCATTCCATTGTCACGTATGCCTGTCCAGTGCTGCATACCAGTTGTACACATTCATCAGCCAGAAAAAGATCAGATCCACTAATTTTTGGGTGGTGCATTCTCTCACTTGAGCTCTCATTCCATTTATTCTATTACATATATGTTGCATCTCTGTGTACTTGTTCATACTTATTATCACAATTACATACTTTGATACATTTCCATTATTGTGTACCCCACGTTTTCTTCCAATTCAACCTTAGCATGTTACATTTTTAAATTACTATTTGCATATGATTATTGTACACCACGTAAGTCCTTGATTTATCGACCAGACCATTCATGACACCCCGTTTCCATTTTCTCTAGCACAGCCCTTGCATGGATTTGGGGGTAGGTTGTACACCCAATAACCTCTTAGTGTTCTAGCCACTGACATTTTTAGATGTCATAGGTTTTTGGTGCTAGAGAGAGTGTGTGAACCTCCATGTCTCTTCCCTGTGTCATGGGTAATCTTGGATGCTATCTGTACCTCATTACCTACTAGCATAGACGTGACACCCTTGTGGTTGTCTACACATCAGGTGGTGTAGATTGGTCACCATGATGGTTCCTCTGGAACCATGTAGGATGAAAGCCCTAAACTATTTTCTATGATATACTACATGTATACTGCGTTATACTACCTACATCCCATGTACCATAGTGACCCTATCAGTGTAGTGGTTCTTGAACTATCTATTGTACTATGCTGCCTATCTACTGCTTTATGCTACCTGAGTTTTGTGTAGCGTAGTGACCTTGTCAGTGTAGCAGTTCCCAGACTATCTACTATGTTACGCTACCTATCTACTGCATTATGCTACCTATGTTTTGTGTAGCATAGTGACCCTATCAGTGTAGCAGTTCCTAAACTATTTACTACATTACATTGTCTATCTACTATGTTATGCTACCTATCTAGTGCATTATGCTACCTACGTTTTGTGTAGTGTAGCGACCATGTCAGTATAACAGTTCCTAAACTATCTACTGTATTATGATGTTTTTTTATTGCATTACACTGCCTACATCTTGTGTAGCGTAGTGAAGAAAACCAACTTTTCAACATTTTTAGATGCCCACAGTTGTAGTTTATTTTCTCTACAGCTTCAGACCTTAACTGTTTAACACAAAACATACTATTTTCATATCTGAAAAATTAATCTCGTTACCAATTTAGTTCCTACCGTGAGTGTGGAGGTGTCTCACTTTGTTCCACACACAGCAGATCCTAAGCGACCGCCCAACTGAATGCGAGTATAGTGGAAATCTCTTAGACTGTAACATCAATCACTAGAACGTTTGCCTCAAGATGCAAAGTGATATAACTTCTTATGTACCAAGGTCCAAGAAAACCTACCATTGGATCATCATGAATATGAGAAAAAATACAACTTTGAAATCATTCACTAGAATGGAAGAGAATTCATTCCCACTTCTGATATCACCATTCTACTCACAGAAACATACCAATGGATTTTAAGCCAACTTCTGCAATTGAGAAAATCAAGAGAATGGGACACAAGATCTCACTATGATGAACCTTTTTAGGATGGCCAAGAGGAATTAGACTCCCATTCTAAAGGTGGTGGTCCAACCTATGCTACGATTGTCCCTTCCACCTCTGTTGTTCGTTCACACTAATCACAATTTCCTACCTCATTTGCTACTGCCACCACATTGCCATAACCCAGATCCTCTTTGGTGATGGCTAGCCATCAAATGTCATCTACATATCAGCATGCAGGTCCTTCAACCTCATTTCCCATTAACCATCCTTCCTAGTCTGTTCAAGCCTCACATCCAACTTCTGCGATGCCCACACTACCATACGTGCACACCATGCCCACATTGCAACTGCACATAGGTTCTGTTTCTATCCCCTCCTCTACACCCATTCCACCATCGGTATCAGGCCCATCCTCAATCGTGTGGGGGACAACAATGACTTATTTTCCCACATTTCAAATGTCTCACATGCCACAATACGCATAGCCCCAAACATACCAAGTTTCACATGTAATGCAACCAAACATGGGACTATGGACCGCACCAACCATTGGGCAGATAACCATCCCCATAGCACCATCGATGCCAACACTCTAGTAGAACCACCCACTAGGTTGTCGATTGCTTAAAAAACACCATTAGCAGGAGTTGTTCCAATAGCACCCCCAATGGGACTGGTAGCTGCATCAATAGTGCCACCCATGATGGCTACTCTAGTAGTTTCACAATCCTTTGTAACACCCCAGGGTCTAGAACAAGCTTTTCAGCTCATCCAGAATCTCACCAAAGAAATTAAATGGCTTAAAGCTACCAGTTTTGAAACCGTTCAAGTCATGGACTTCTACCAAGATGACCCAATCAGTCCAGTAGTTCCCGTGCTTATGTTGCCCCTTGGGGTACAACTTCCCCAGTTTACAAAATACAATGGGGAAGGTGATCTGAATGCCCACTTGGTCACTTTTAGGTCTAAATCCTTGTTACTCCAACCATGGCCCCATACCATCGTTCATGTTTTCACCACGTCCTTGACAAGCAAGGCCTTAGACTGGTATCACATGCTTCCTCGTGCTTCTATATCAACATTAGAAGAATTTCTAAGCTAGTTCGTGACTCATTTTAAGTATAACTTGAAACTAGAAGTCACTTCAGATCAACTCATGAGCTTTAAACAAGAACCACTAGAATTTGTCCAAAAGTTTATACAACGTTGGACTGCTACCCTCAATGAAATACACAAACCAATTGCCAAGGCCCACTTGCTAGTTATTTTCAAAGGAGTAGTAAATGATTTTATCAAGTACAAAATATATTATTTGGCTCCACGTTCTCTTAGCCAAGCGTTCGCTCAAACTAAAAGCATTCAGGATGCAGTGGAGGCTAGTAGAGATCCAGCCTACGTAGCCTATAAAAATGCACACACAAAGAAAGATAAGGAGAAAGGGAAGGCCACAACAACCACAATCGCTACTGTGGCTAATGAGACCAAGTCCAACAATAGTAAAAGGATTGCCATAACACCTAAGTCCTCCGCTAATATAACACCTGATTCTAGTAGCACTAGTCAACCCTCGGCATGAACACCCATAGTGCAAACCCCGCCAAGGCCAAGTTTTGAGTGCAACGATCACTCAAAATATACCCCTTTACCAATTAAGCCTTCAGAGCTTCTGAGTCAATTGTGGAAGCCAGGTGTATACAACATAAACAGATGTCAGAGGAGGCCCTTAACTATTACCAAAGGTACTGTGAAGTCCTTTGAGACCCCTACTTAGCTATGCCTAATGAACCACCAGTACCCAGGAACTTCAGGCTAGACCGCTTTTATGACTATCATCAACTGTGTGGGCATGATATAGATTATTTCTTGGCATTGAAAGATGATATCCAATGAATCATTGATTAAGGTAAGTTGGTCCTTGATGAGAGCAATCTTGTTCGACCTGAAAACCAATCAATGAATGTTTAGAAAGATCCTTTAAATGCTAATAATGCAGGTTACAATATTAATGCCATTGGCATTAACAACAATGTAGAATCACAACATGTACCATTCATGGTTCGTGTACACCCCCCCTCCCCCCGCGCAATGCTGAAGTTTCAAAAATAACCAGGTCGCAAACCCCCTCCATCGTTAGGACCTCTCCCCAAACATCTACTACACTGTTTGTGATTAAAAATACATCACATCCCACTACAACCACGCAAGCGCTATTTGTCAGCAAGGTGCCAAAGCATGCAAGTTCCCCTACTACCTAAAGTTAAGTGATAAGCACTGCGTATCAACCTCCTCGTCCAAGGAAACACAAAGAATGTCTAGGAGATAAGTTGGCTAGAGAACATACTACATTGGGCCCCCCTAAGCCCACCCCCTTGTCCGTAATTCCCATGACCTCTTCACCATTAGCCATTGGTGATAAGGCACACATGAGACCATCATCCTCTGACTCAAGAAAGCTAACTATCCAATCTAAAGCCACTCCCCCTTGAGAGATTCATCTTCTAGGGTGCATAGAAGAAGAAAAAGTTAACAAAAAATCAGACAGTGGCCAAGACTTCCTGAATGCACTTTCACAGGTTAAGCAGGCCTTGAAACAAAAGGACACAACATTAAGCTTGTATGACTTGATAATGGCTTCTACAATGCATCGTGAGGCTTTGGTTCGCATGTTAGCATCTATTTCTATTAATGAAAACATGCCAACTGAAGAGAAAGCTATTCACACTATTATGCTTCCCCCTATGGCTAAAGAATTGTGGACAACCTAGTTAACATTTCATGACAAAGCCATCAAAGATGATCCTGAAAAGGGTCAAGTGACTACCGCACCCATGTTTATCACGATTCAGGTAGGATAGTATAAAATTCGTAGAGTACACATTGATGATGGGGTTGCCACCAATGTGATACCATTGCCCATAGTGGACAAGTTGGGCTTGGTGGATCAAATCAAGCCCACAACAACCTCATGTTTAAAATCATTCAATGGGGTGCGTGTCGTGGTCAAGGGGATTGTTACCATCAACTTCATAGTAGGGGACTAGTTTCCCACTAATGCAGTGTTTATTGTGGTAGAAGAGATGTCCAAGTTTAACATGATCTTGGGGAGATCATGGTTAGCCCAACTAAGAGCTGTCTCATCACCCATACATCAAGAGATCCACTTAGCCTACGTAGGTGGAGAGATGGTGATTTTTGATGATGAAGTAGCTCCCTAAGCCATAAATAATGTAGACATGAAGCAAGGATCAGAGATAGAAATCTCTAAAAATGAATCACCAATTCATGCTAAAATTCCATGTTTGAAAAATAAGTCATCTAAAACTGCTAACATAAATGAAGAAACCATGTGGACTAAATTGTTGTTTGAAATGGTAGATGATAGCATAGAGGAATGCCACCGCAAGGCTTCTTGACCATATGCCTTGCCTAACCCACGTTGGATTAGGAAAAAATTGCATGACTAAAGTTTACTTCCACTTTGCTTCAATAAATTTTATACTTTTTTTTGCATGATTTCCATTTTGTATTAAGTTTTTTGTTTACATTATCTCTATTGTTAGCATTAGTTGAAGCGATTACGGCCTGAAATGGCCTTAAACTATTGCCATAACCTACCAAGGCCCAAAACTGGCAATTTCACTCTTAAAATTACCTTACACATAGCTCAAAGTGGCCTTAAACTAGTGATGGCCCGAAATGGCCTTAAACTAACGATGGTCCAAAATGGCCTTAAACTAGCAATGGCCCAAAATGGCCTTAAACTAAAACAAGGGGCCCACAGGGGGCCTAAGCACATTAACAAAAATATTGGCCAAAAGAAATAAAAAAAGTGATTTACTTATCATTAATATAAGTCCATACTTAGAATACATAACAACACACATTTTATTTCATTTCAAAAACAAATTTTTTTTTTTTGCCAATGGGCTATGAGTCTCTACTGGTATCTTTATCCCTCACCCCACTAGGTCTTATATCCTCATTTGGGTCATGCACAAATGAAGAATAAGATAATGAGTCAAATTACCATCACACATAATAAAATAAACTATAACATAATAAAGGCTGGCTAACCTAAGATGGGCCTGGGTCCATCTCTAGAGGTATTCTATCCATGCCAGCTGCTAAGAATTGAAGTATCTCCTCCTCACTCAAGTTTGTCCAATCTTCTTCCCCTAAATCAATGCTTGATGCAATTTTCCCCTTCTCCATAGCCGTCCATGTGGGTGGTCCTGGAGAGAATGTGGCAATAGTGGTCTCCCCAAAAGGCAAGGTCATCTCTCTCTCGGAAGACTCACTGACCACCACCTACTTTCCAAATTTATCGAAGGCCTTAGTATCACCAATCACATCAAGAAATAGCTTATGAGTATGCAATTCAATAGAAGCATCTCGATATTTCTAACGGTAGGTAGCATGTTCTACTATGTACATGTGTTTCTGATTTTTTTGTACTTGCCCCCATTCATACTCCTTGGCATTGTAATCTTTCCAATCCTAGTTTTTTTGAGCTAGTAGATCCATTTGCAAGTGTTGCTCAATTATTTCATGGGTGGCCTTGTTTTTACCCCGTACAGCCAACCAATATCTTGCATAATCAATCACGGTTGTATGCCAACTACTGTCGGAAGTATCGCGGGCCATCAAAAACTCCTTCCTTTACCGTAGATCCTCCAACTCAACCACTTGACTAGCTTTCTCCTTTTCTAGCTTCTGGACCTATTTCCAGAGGTCTTCGTTGACACACCTCCCAAAGGGATCATGCCAAGTACAACGTGCATTTACTCACCTCCTTGTATGCATCATGAGGAACCTCAATTACCTCTAAGAAGAGCTTAGGCACAGCGTCAACTTCGATCGCCTGTCTTGGGTCCCACTTCAATCGAGAAGCTATTATACCCAACATGAGAAAGCATTAGTCATGAGATGATGGAAAAATGTAACAACATAGAGTGCAAATGTCAAAGTGCAAAAACACCTATCTCAGGATCAATTTGCCTTAAATGGTTGATCATGTCATCAACTACCTCCTCCATAAAGGCAAACCTATCTAGAGTCTTGGTCCAGGGTTAGAGGCGAAATGAAGAGGAAGAATTGGGAGCTTTAGTGGTAGTGTCCACTGCACAACAAAGCATGTTAGCATAGTGAAGGAGAGGAAAAAAAAACTAATAAGTAATATAAATGAAAGTACAAAGCTCCTACCCAGCAAACCCTTAGGGATGAGAGCAAGGGAATTGCCAATTGGCATACTATCAAGCAAACTGTCAAACTCACCAGCATCAAATTGTAGTCCCTCCCCCTCAAGTTGACTTAATAGTGTAGCAGTGTCCTCAACCGTCATGTGCCCCTTAGGTGTTGGAGCACACTCTACGAATGGTTTGTCTATAGCAAGGGCCTTTTCTTCTGTGGTAGGGGCTTCCTCCTCTACAACTGGTGCCTCTTCTTCTTCTATAGCGGGGGCCCCTACCTCAAGGGCCAAAGCTTCTTCTTCTTCATCTATCAAACATCTCTAAAGTAAGCATGCTAATCTAACATAAAAAGAGGGGGGGGGGGGGGGGGGGGGGTGGCTTTAGCTATTGGAAAAATTAAACCATACTCACCAGCAAATGTAGGCTACACTGTACGAACCTTGATTCACAACCTTGTCCCTCTTTCTTCACTGGTACGTGGGGGTTCTTCCACGAGACAAGATTTCTTGCATTGAAATGTTGATTTCACTATTTAAGTAATAAGGCATGCCCCACTTACCACATTGCCTATGTTAGTGGGAGGTGCTTGTCCAATGCTATATGGTGCATAAAAGGGCCTTCCCACCTGATCATTTATTGTTATCAAAAAAGGCTCCCCAATAGCTTCTGGGGGATCCTAGGATCGAGTGGTGCAGAATACTTGGCAGATTCATGGTTTGGATATCTAGGTGCAATCTTGTAGCACCCAGATGCCATTCTCTTGGACCACCAAGAATTTAGCAAACCGTCATAGAAAAGCGATAAAAAAGATGAAATGCATATTAAATTGTGCATCAAGCTTCTCACGAAGCTTGACCATTTCATCCTGCAAACTCTTGGCGAGATACTTGGCCCAATTATAGTGAGTCCCTTCTTCCATGACATCCCTCATAATCCAAGCTTTCTCTACTCCAAGGATTTTCCCTTGAGAGAGTAACTTGGAGAAAGCACGAGCCCAAAAGATGGGGTAAAACTTATGGGCTACCTCTAGCTTGACCTTTTGCATGTAAATCCCCTTTCGGTCTTTACTTGTCCTTAGCCACTCTTCTATGTCCCCTCGATGATTTACATATTTTTTGGTCTTCTCCCATATATGTAAGCCATCAGAAGGGACACTGAAGAGGTCTGCGAAAAGGTTATCAGTGATCTCAAACACCACCCACACATTATGCACCTGCATGCAAAAGCGGTCAACCCTTTTCGAAAAAGAATCAATAAGGGCAAGAATCTCTACAACTGGAATGATTGGGTTTACTACTAAAAATAGGTCCATATGCCCAGCCTCTTAGACATTCTGAATAAGGGTGGCTAGGGTCCTATTGCATAACCAGCATTGTGTCTCATCCACTTCACTGTATTTAAAGAAGAGGTTAGTTTTGTCACGTATAGAGGTGACTACCATAACCTCTTGGGATTCAGCTGCTATTACAATAAGAAAAAAAATGATAAAAGAAACAAAGAGAACACAATCAATCAACTGATTAATCAAGGACATATAAAGGGACATGCACAACTTAACTCACTAAGTGCGAATGGCATGGGGAATGGTGGGATTTCCACTAGAACCTCTTCTATGATGGGCACAAGATGGGATGCCCATTCCCCATCCAAACATCCAAGTTCTTCATATTTCAGATAGATCTTAGCATGCTTGGTTGGATAGGTCCTAAATTTGGTCCCAAGTTGTTCTATAATGCTAGCGCACATGTTCTCGGTAGAGGAGAACTCTTGTAAGGCTATTTGGACCAATGCCAATGCCCCCTCTTGATCGTGAAGACCATCCTTGTCAATTACAAAACTAGTAACATATAGAGCACAATTAGCATCGCAACTATGTAAAAAAAATAGTATAACATACTCAAGTATCTTCATAAGACTCACCCGCTAGTACAGTAGATGGTCCTAGGTGGATTCTGGAAGAGAGTGCCCATGTGACGAGTGACAAACAAGGTGTTGTACCTATGGTAACACTTAAATTCAGGCATAGCCCAAACCCAAGAAAAGAATCTCAAACCTTTTGGATGCCAATTTGAGCTCCCAGCCCCTTCACCTTCAATGGACCCATTAGCCATAAACTTTAAAATGCCTCAGTTTTCCCTAGGAAATAATGTTTCAACCAGAATAGTGATTGTCTCGATCAACAAGTGTGACCATACCATCACATTGAAGTGGCGAAGGAGGAACTCTAGGAATTCCTATGCACCTTCCCAAAATGAGACCACTTGGTCACTAACTCATGCATGAGGAGGGGGAATGTTAGCCATAGGGGCACTTAGGTAGGAAAGAATTCCTACTAGCTCAATCACAATCAAGATGGGTTTTAACATGACCCTGCATGGTGCAACATAAAGCATTAGTTCACAGTATTCAAGTGATGGTTAATGTGTAGCGTAACATCCCTTTATATGCAAATTTTCCTAGGTATGAAATAGTACACTCCTAATACGGTGAGACAAAACCAATTTTTTATCAAGTATCAGTTCCAGTTCCATGACTTATCTCGTATAGCATAGTGCCCATGTTACGCACAGTGTAGCACGTGACACAGCATAGCGGATACATCCTACACAGCGTAGAGGCCATGTCACATGCAACATAGCAACACAATGGGTACACCCTATACAGCGTGACAGGTGTAGCAATGCAACAGATATAACACTATAGTAGGTATGATAGCATAGCAACATAGCAAGTATGGTAGTGTAGCGTAACAAGCAAAAAAAATGTAACATAGCCTATTAGTCACGCTGATAAATGCAACACAACACGAAAATGAACACACAAATTTTCCATTGCCCCAGCCCTATCCCACTACATGGAATGTAATAGAATAAAATACAAATAAAAAAATCCCCTTACACACGCTACACTACCCAGAACATGTGCTACACTACCTAGAAGCCTTGCAAACCAAAACTCTCTCCATGGGTGCTATGCTGCGTTGAACGTGTGCTACGTCACCCAGAACCTCCCAAATCATCGAAATGGTGCATCGTCCACTTCCAACAATGGTGGTTGGGGTAGTTCCATGTGCCAACCGTAGGGTAACGATCTCCACGGTGGCTGTGGCTAGAGTGGCAGTAGCCACAACATAACAACTAAAGTGACAGCCGAGGCCATAACAACAACATTCATAGCATGGTAATGGTAGTGACCATAGTGACTAGGGCATGGTGATCATAGTAACAATCCCACTTAATAAATCACACATTGTAAACAAAGGTAGTGTAGCGACTTACCAGGTAGATGGCACTTCTTGTCATTCCTCAATGCGTGCCCTGGCGAGACATTGTAAGGTGCACTCGCCTTTGTCTACATTGCCAAGACCCTGATGCCTATGTTCACTCCTATGTGCCATCATCTTGCTGACAGACTCAGGTGTATCGACTACTACACTGCAACTACTATGCTATCCCTCTATCCAAACCACACTATGCCCTGGGTGTTAGCTCTGATAGTGAAAGTGATAAGATTACCATGGGTAATCCCCTATTTATACCCTACAAGGTTACAACACTTGTTACTTTATGGGGCATTCCATGTCCTGCACGTTACGTGGGATGTCTTGCATCCCATGTGTAATGTGGAACACCCTTGTCCACTACAGCGTAGCATGGGACACCCCATGTCTACTATAGCATAGCACACAGCTACAGTGTAGCACATTAATGCACCAAAATTTCCACCTCATTTTCATAATGTTGCATGGGTACGGTCTGCTATGACCTTACAATGGTGACTTTGACTTATGATTTTGCACAATAATGGTCTGCTATGACCTTAAACTGGAAATTTTGACTTACAACGTTGCATGGTTATGGTCCACTATGACCTTAAACTGGTAGTTTTTAGCATGTAATTTTGCATGATCGTAGTCCGCTAAGACCTTAAACTGGCAACTCTTTAACATTGCATCATTGCTTTAAATATATTCATTACATGTTTCTATCTTAAGCAGGTATCACTTCACTTTTTTTGTTTGCTTATTATGGCAGGTTTGATTGGAAAAATGGCTATTTATGATGATCTCTGTTCATCCTTAATTCTGATAGGGCCCCATGGCAAACTCATGAGGCACTTGAACATAGAGTTGGTAGACTTGGAAGCTTCCTCTTATGATACTAACATAGCATCCTTAGAAACATCCATAGACTGGCCCGAACATCTGGTCCAAACTCTAGATTTAGAGGCTGATGATGTAACTAAGGACCCTCTTATCAAAATCCCCATGACTACATCCAAAGGGGAGGCAAAAAAAGTAAAAGTGAGCTCGTTACTAGAGTCACAGGTTAAACAAAGCATCTCTAGAGTCCTCAATGATAGTTCCAAAGTGTTCGCATGGTCATACAAAGATATGTTAGGCTTAGACCCATGCATCACATAGCACAACATCATACTAGATTCACATGTCCAGGTGGTCAAACAAAAAGCTCGCAAGATCAAACTAGAGATTGCATTAGATGTATGTAGCGAAATCACTAAACTTTACCAGGCTGGGTTCATTTGGGTAGTTGATTATTCGGAATGGGTATCAAACATCATAGTCATTTCAAAGAAAAATGGGGGTATACAAATTTGTATAGACTTCCAGTATTTGAATAAGGCAATGATTAAGGATGATTTCTCATTGCCTAGCATCGACCAACTTATCGATACTATGGTCGGTCATGCCTTACTATCCTTTATGTATGGGTTCTTAGGTTATAACCAAATTTACATAAATCTAGAACATTAGCTAGCAACTACCTTCATGACCCCCTGGGAAAGCTTCTGCTACATGATGATGCCCTTTGAGCTAAAGAATGCAGGAGTGACATACGAGTTGGTAATGGCCTACATCTTTAGCGATTATCTTTAGAAGAGCTAAATGATTATGTGGAAAATATAGCTGTTAAATCTGAGAAAGCTACTAATCATGTAAACAACCTAAACTTGGTCCTTCAATGTTTTCACAATCATGAACTTTGCCTCAACACTAGAAAATGTGTTTTTGGAGTCAAAACCAGATGCATGTTAGGTTTTGTGGTGTCAGAAACGGGGATACGTGTAGACCCTGATAGAGTTAAAGCCATTGTTAACCTAGCATCACCTACAAACCTTAAGGAGTTACGTGGGTTGCAGGGTAGGGTACAATTCATAAGAAGATTTATCGCAAGGTTAACTGATAATTTGCATCCAATGCAACACTTGCTAAAAAAGGGAGTTAACTTTGAATGGAAAAATCAATGTCAAGAAGCTTTTAATAGCTTAAAGAAAGAGCTTGTCCATCTTCCCAATGTCTACCCTCCACAGATAGATAAACCTTTCTACATTTATTTGGCCACTTCAGACATGTCTATTAACACTCTGCTATGCCAAAAGATGAATGATGGTTTTGAAATCCCTATCTACTACTTAAGTCATTCATTGGTAGCCTATGAAGAAAAATACAAAGAAGTAGAGAAAAATTATCTTGCTTTAGTGTTCATGCTTAAAAAGTGGAGGCATTACCTATTTTGTAGCCAAGTAAACATATTTGCAAGAATAACATACTTCATGCTATTACAACCAATATATATGAAAGTAGCAAGATAGCCCGATGAAAAGCCATAACTGCTAAATTCGATCTACACTATGTAGCACAATCATCTATAAAGGGTCAAGCAATAACTACAAAACTTATAGCTTCACCTACCAATGACCAGGCAATCATAGAACCTGAGTTTCTAGATGAGCACGTTAATAGCATAAGCCTAGTACCCGTAGACTTCGAAGCCATCCTACATTTTGATGGTGCCTCAACTACATAAGGTGGTAGCGCTACCACTGTTCTCACATTTCCCTCTAGGGAGATCCAATCTTTTGCATATCATTTCACGTTTCTTTGCATGAACAATGTAGCAGAATATGAGGGTCTCCTTAGGGGCATTCTAGTAGCTTGAGAGTTAGGGATCCATAGTTTAGCAATTTGAGGAGATTCACAACTAGTCATCAATCAAGTTATCGAGGTATTCACTTGCAAGGCACACCATTTATAGCCTTACTGTGATTCAGCCAAATACTTACTAAAACATTTCGCAACCATAGATGTCCAATATGTGCCTTGCAATGAAAATACTATAGCCAATGCATTAGCAACATTAGCCTTGAGTGTGTCACCACACATGTTTTCCACCTTACCTGCTACGATAGTGAAATGCACCAACCCCATCGTTCACATGGAAAATATAGCATCTATAAGTGCAGTACATAATCGAGAGTGGTATGATGACATTAAAACATACCTTCAAGTTGGTGAACCCCCACATGGCCTAACACCTGCCCAAAAGGATGCAATACGAAAGCAAGCATGGAAATATGTCCTCGTAGGAGAAAGCACTCTATGCAAATGCTCTTATGATGGGATATTGCTCATTTTCATTCATGGGAATGAAGCACAAAGAATTGTCAATGAAGTCCATAAGGGACTATGTGGAGGGCACATAGCTCTTAGGGCTATGGTAGCAAAGATTAGGAATTTGGGATACTACTGGCTGCACATGAAATGCAATTGCGTTGGTAAGGTTAGAACATGTGATGTATGTCAACGTCATGGGAACCTCATACATGTGTCACCTACCGAACTACATACCACACAAATCACATGGCCCTTTCAACGTTGGGGACTAGATATCATAGGACCCATTACACCTAAGTCTTTTGCAGGGCATAGTTTCATTATTACCGTAACTGAATACTTTACAAAATGGGTACAGGCTATTTCTCTTAGAAAGACCACATCCCAACAGGTTTGCAAGTTCATGCTAGATAATATAGTTACACGGTATGGCCTTCCCATGACTATTGTTACTAACAACGAGCCACAATTCAGTAGAGCAGAAACCAAAGCCTTTTGTGAAAGTCTTGGTATCAAACATTCTTTCTCATCTTCATATTACCCCTAGGAAAATGGCCAAGCAGAGGCTACTAATAAAGTCATCATCAACCTTTTGAAAAGGATGCTTAGCAGCAGCAAGAGGTGATGGCATGAGCAAATCCTCTATGTGCTTTCAGCTTATTACACGACATGTAGAACAACTACATGTAAGACCCCGTATAGTCTTGTATACGGATCTGAAGCAATGTTACCTCTTGAATTGTAGGTACCATTGCTTTGAATGATCGTTTCAAACATCGTGGACGAGGCTTAAAACAACGAGTCAAGGATCATTGATCTTGACTTTGTAGAGGAGGAGTGCACCTAAACACTTAATCACATAGAGTGGTACCAAGATAAGCAATAGCAGAAACATCACTGCAATTTGCACTAATGATTGATCAAAAAGGGGGATTTAGTCCTCAAGCCCATTCGTGAACCCATGAGCAAATTTTTTGCCAACTGGGAAGGTCCCTTTGTAGTTACAAAAGCATACGAGAATGGGGCATTCAAGCTAGCTAACTCAGATGGCAACAAGTTTCCAAATCCTGTCAATCATTTGTACCTGAAGCCCTACTATGCCTAACATACAAGATTACATCAAACATGAAGCAAGGTAAGCGTTATAGTCTACTATGACTATAAATTGGCACAGATAGTCCACTATGATTATAAACTAGCACAAATTGTCCACTATGACTATAAACTAACACATATCATCTGCTATGATGTTAAACTAGCATAGCATGTCTTTGGGACATGACGTAAAATTGGCACCCATAGAATTGTCCACTATGACCTTAAACTGGATATCCTTCATCTATTATGATGTTAAACTAGCACAACGGTCTGCTAGGACCTTAAACTAGTGCAACTTGGTTTACCTGGACCTTAAATTAGGACCACAGTCTACTAGGACTTTAAACTAGCACATTTGATAGTCTACCAGGACCTAAAATTGGGTTCACAATGTAGCACCTCCCAGTTCACACATGTGACCTTGTAAATAAGCAAGTGTGCAAATCTTTAAGCTTCCTAGGTAAGATGGGGTGGAATGTTGTAGTTCTAGAATGAAGTTCATGCTGCCAAGGAAAAACCCTCTAGGACACATGCAGCGTCATCGTCCCTGGCATCTTGATGATCTTTCGGAGATGTTGTTTGACATCTTGCTGACCTTCCAAAGCTACTGTCATCACTGCCAATCATCTTGGTCATAGCTCTCTCCATTAGCATCTTATGTTGGAGTCTCAGCACTATTGTGGCCTAGCCACAACATTGGCATTCTCCAATCCTCGCCATCGCTAGAGTTTAAAAAGCATTCAGCTATTAGGCTTATCACCTTGTAACTGGATTTTATGACTCTTGCTCTTGTCTTTAGTGCTCATTTTCAGCCTACCGTTGCCAAAGTCTACATTGGCCTTTCTACTTTGAACAATGCACATGTTAGACATAGCACTTGCTTGGCAGTGTCCCAAGAAAGTAGAACTTTGCCCTCATTTCCCTTGATGGTTATTTTTTCTCTCTCTGTTGTGTTTGTAGGATAAAAGCCAAGATGGCATCATTCAGGAATATGTTTGACCATGAGAACAAGACACTACATTATTTTGAAGTACCCGCTTCAATCAGCCTAGCTACTTGAAAGTGCATATCCTATTCTCCCTTCATCCAACTCAATCTCCATTCCCTATACTTACAATTTTTGACATCTTCCTCCAAAGATTTTCCAATGCACATGAAACACTGTTCCATGCTCAACTACCAAGCCCATGATGGATGGAATGTAACTCATCCTATGAGAACCATCTGTAGATTAGTCAAAGCCCACAAAGATGTAACACAACTCATCCTAGAGAGGAAACACATGTCCTACAGTGATGACAAGGTTCCCCTTGAATGAACACAATAAACAACACAATTTCTTTGCAATCATTTCAACTTTGGATCGACCACCTCTAAGCACTCTAATAAGAGGTCAAAATCCAAATGGAGAAGCCACTCATGTGTGTCGAATTCCCATAAGCATTTTGATGAGGGATCACACTATGGAAATGGATCTCATGATAATGCATCCTGCACCTCTCCTTTTCCTTAGCTTGATTTCCTCAAACCTGTTCCCTTTCTCTATCATACTTAGCCTTCCTAGCACTCCCAAGCATAGCAAAGCATTATCTAAGCTGGCATTGATGAATAGTGTGGGTGTCATGTTCGGCATGGTGGTTCATTTTCTTTGTTGACGTCTCTCAAGAAGATCCTCTAGATGTCAAAAAAGAGGGGCCATTGAAACACCATCAATTTTGGAACTCTCATGATTTAGCACGGTCCTGACATTTGGGGTAAGGATCTCTGTAAGCACGGTGTCACCTTGGGCCTGCCTCTCACCCTCTATAGCATAATCAACGCAGTACCCAGTCATGAGGCCAATTTGCACAAAAGTAGCACTAACGATGGATTGTACAGTTTGGAAAATTTTCTATCTCCTAGGCTGTCAAGCTTGCTACTCTCTTTAGCTTGTCCATCTTGACAAATTCCCTGGCTGATGGTCCACCCAAGTGCTAAGCTAGGAGCTGTTGAAGGTGTTTAGGATGGACTAAATAGTTCGGCAAGTTTTCTAATTGTGGGACATGCTACACTACGTTATGCTACACAACATAGTAGGCCATGTGGTGACTGATCAGATGTAGAATATGCAGTTAGTAGATATTTAATCCTCAAAGGTATTTGCACTACTTCATCCTTGAAGTTTGATCATCATAACATAGAAAAAACATGGAAAATGTCATAAACGTTGTCCCATTTTGGGTGCTACACTGCACAGTGTAGCACAGTGTAGCAGGGCATGACAATCCTTTCTCAAAATTTCTTGACATGAAGAAAAACATTTCCCATGCTTCAACCATGAAAAATTCTTATTCTACTACCACCTCAAAACATGACTGAGATCCCATGATAGAATACTTGCAAAATAAGTCAAAATTTAGGCAAAAATAGGTGCTGTGCTATGCTACATTGCATAACATAGCACAATGTAGCAAGATGACAATGCAAGAAGATCCTCCATCAAGTTGTTCTAGAAAAATAATTACACTTGGCCATGCTTCAACCTCTAGGAATGCCCATTGCAGTCCGCTTTTAGAGTCTTCTCAAAGTCTCTTCACAAAGCATCGTAGGTTAAGCTCAAACTCATGTTAGACCAGGTGCTATGCTATGCTATGCTGCACAATGTAGCGAAG
This sequence comes from Gnetum montanum, assembly GCA_015680685.1. NCBI lineage: Eukaryota > Viridiplantae > Streptophyta > Gnetopsida > Gnetales > Gnetaceae > Gnetum > Gnetum montanum. The sequence goes on along the minus strand of MNCI01020267.1, from coordinate 233,981 downwards.
ACATCGAGGTTAAAAGTGTCTTAGGAATGAAATTGGGAGGCCTCAAGCTCCTCTAACATGAAGAGTGTAACAGCTAGTTGCTGAAGTAGCTTTCCTTGCATGTTCTTGGAGGGGTATTTTCATTTATTTTAGTGAGATTTGCATCAAAACTAGCTACTATGCTACGCTACACAACACAGTGTAGCATAGCATAGCATGTAGGTATTCATGCTACTCCACTGTGCTGAGTAACGTAACTAGCGTAACACTTACGAAGAAGCCTCAGGACATCTCTAGTAGCTCTATAACTCATTGGAAATGGTCATTTTTTCTCCAGCATCTCCTTGATAGACAAGATCAATAGTTTGCTTTGTTTTGTACCCTCTGTTGATTCCTAAAGTTGTCCCTATTCTTTACCTTACTTGTAAGAGGAGGGAAGGCGTAGTCCTGGAGTGCAGGCTCCACTTTCCATTTGATGTGAGTATTTTTAATGTAAAAACATGGTAGTCATCTAGACTCTGGCATATGCAATCTAAATGGTATGGTCACAACTTAGAAGGTTTCACTTCTAGCCTCATCCCATTCAGCATAGCACTTTAGCATAGCACCACACATCAGCATAGCACATCCACGATTCATGCCATGTGGGACCCAAGACATGTGGTTTCTAAATGACATCTCTCTCCCACTCTTGGCCCTATAAATACCCCAACAAATAATGTTCAAAGGGTTGGCTTTTTGGTAGTTGGCTTATGGTAGCAAGCTTTGGCAAAGAGATTGGTGACAGAAGGTTGATAAACAGCAAATCCAAGTAGTAGCACTTCCTAGATCTCTCCTCAACCTAGCATAGTGGCTCTCAACCTAGTAAGCGTTGGCTCATTAGTTCTTATTAGCACCCCATTGGTAGCAATCTGGGAGCTATGACCATATTGTTCCATTGTCACCTATGCCCGTCCAGTACTGCATACCAATTGTATGCATTCATTAGCCAAACAAAGATCATATCCACTGATTTTAAGGTGGTGCATTCTCTCACCTGAGCTCTCATTCCATTTATTCTATTACATATATGCTACATCTCTGTGTACTTGTTCATACTTATTATCATGATTACAGACTTTGATGCGTTTCCATTATTGTGCATCCCACGTTTTCTTCCAATTTAACCTTAGCGTGTTGCATTTTTAAATTACTATTTTCATATGGTTATTGTACACCATGTAAGTCCCTAATTGATTGACTAGACTATTTAGGGCACCTTGTTTCCATTTTCTCCAACACAGCCCTCACACAAATCTAGGGTTAGGTTGTACACTCGATAACCTCTCGGTGTTCCAACCACCAACGTTTTCAGACGTCACAAAAATAATTAAGATAAGAAAAAAAAACTCATGTAAAATGGTTGTGAATTACTTGGGAATTGGCTTTTTATTGTCAAAAAATTTTAAAAGCTAAACTATTGAATTATTAACATGTAGAAACTATTCCTAAATCATGTGATTAGTTTGGACTACCACCACAACATGTGGAATTCTAGTCTTTAGTGTGTGAATAATTTTGATCAAGTTTGGGGCTTGTTTGACTTGATTTGACCACATATAGGCTGCATGGGCTAGTGTAAGGCTTGTTCTACTATTTTGGGCTATGTATAAGCAAATTTACGTAGGATTTTGGTTTGTTGGAGCCTCACACACTACCCCATATGTTGTCACCACACTGAGCCTTATAACGTGTGGGTCCAAGGCCTAGTTTTCATAGCTTGTAAGGGTCAAACATTTAGTCAAATTTTCATCCTAGGGCTTGTGAGACCTGCTAGAAAACTTATGGGTAATTCCAGGCATGGTGGATCTTTTCATAAACCTCACACACTACTACAAATGTTTTCATGACATGTGGAATGAAATTTGGTAGTTTATAGGGGGGTTTCGACTAGTTTTTTAGTGTTTCAAAATTTCATGGTAGCGCCCAAGTTGTATGGAATGATCCGTAGTATTCTTGACCATCTTAAGTAAGATTTTATGTGTGTTGAACAAGTTTATGAATTTCTATGGCCTCACACACTACCCCCACACTTTGCCATAGTGTGTGGAACATGTGCTCCTAGTCTGTGAGAACAAGATCCAACTCCAGTAGCTTGTGGAGGTCATATTATTGCTAAATTTACCCTTACAAATATTGTGGAGTCTATCAAACATCTTATAAGCAAATTTGGGCTTACTATTTACCAATGGGAGGCTCACACATTATCTCACACATTGCCATAGTGTGTGGGATAGGTGCTATAGTGTGAGACCCACCCATGCTAGTTTTGATGGATTTTGACTCCATTTTTAGTCTATTCAGTCTTCTAAGGTAGTTCTTGAGTTTTGAAAGTAGTTTTGTAGTTCGTTTGGTAATTTGGATCAAGGAATGAATTTTACTAATGGGATTGATATTCTTGTAGGCTTTAGAAGCTACCCCACATGTTGCTACAACATGTGGAAGGTGAAACCCTTGTGTTTGAACATTTATGCTCCCATATTTGGTAATTATTAATGAGTTTTACACATTGGAATTTTCCCAATTTTTCCTAGGTCTCTTGTGTTCCACTAGGCAACATATGAACAAGTTTGACAAGGGAGAAGGCTTATGCAAGATTTATACATTGATCCACATGCTACCACAACATGTGAGGTAGGATTCCATAGCATGTGGACATCTTGGAACTAAGTCTCAATGTGTGATATTGTTTGGTATTCTTGCTCAAGTCCTATGAGGTTAACCCATGTTCAAACTACCTTAAGAAGTGAAATCTTATGTAAAAATCAACATGAAATATCTATTTTTGATCTATTCTTAGTCTACAATGTGATAAATATGTTTACTAGTGTATAAAGGCATCATTGGAAGTGCATAAGTATTGGGAGAGGATTTTTAAGATCAGAACCCAACATATAAACTTATTTCTAGGTTGATTTTATAAGGGTAGCACATGAGAGCTACATTTAATGGTCAAAAGTAAAACACCCAATACTTAATCTTAACTCTTGTATCTACCCAATCCTAAGCACAATGTGGTTATAGCAAAGGTGGGAATTTGGGCTTCTATTGGCAACACACCAAGATAGAATTACTCAAGTTTCAATAATTATGGTGAGGAGGATGGGATTGATAAGCTAGAATCTAATATTGGATGACATGAAAATGCTACAAAAATCATATTTAGGCTCCTATATCCTCTTGAAAATGAAGGATATTTAGTAGGAACTAACTGGTACCCATCTTCTATCATTTTTTCAAATTTTTGTTCAAATTGTAGAAATGTTTTTCTATCTCTAGGCTTGGTTTGGTTGAAATTTTTTATTCCATATAAACCAAATGCAAGGTTTAGGCTATATGATTATGACTGAAATGAAATTTGGATTTTAGGGTGTATTTTAGCTAATATTTTTGTTTTTTCCAAAGCCTTTTTATAGCATTTTTATCCTAGTTTTCATTAAATTTGACTAAACTTTACATTTTTTCTAGCCCTCATTGAATGTAAATTTTGGTTTCAAGCTCCATAGAACTTACAAGGTATTTTGGTTGTACTGGAAGTGAATTCAAGATTTTAGAAATTTTTTTGAATCTTTTAATGGGTTTTCTTCCAACCAAGTGCATAGTGTTTTTAGCTTATTTTGTAGTTTTTCTATTGAAAGATTGGCAGTGTTTGTAATTTCTTGATCACCTAGGTATAGTGGCTAGGATCCTTGGGAATTGCTAATGTGATGTAGATGGGTCCTAGAGGAGGTTTGAAATTTTTATATTGCTTTATGAATTTTTCCCAAAGGTTTTACTATAGTCATTTCATTGTAAACTGGGTTTTCTTGGTGAAGATTCCATGTAATTCTAGGTTGAAATTTTATTTTTTCAAACTTGTTGGTGTAGTGTTGGAGATTGATTTATGTTTCTCTAATCCTATTATCATCATTTAAATTTAAAATTAATTTTAAAGAATTTCTAGAGTTTTTTTTAGCCATGGGAGTTGTGTTGATTAATTGTAGTTTTAATGCTGAGTTTTGAGCTTCTCTAGCCAATACTAACAATGTAGGGCATCTTAGAATTGAATTTTCGCTATAGAAATTTTTTTTTCAATGTTATGGCCTATGTATGAAACTTTTTTGGGTTACTAGGATAGCATATATGAAGGTTTGAGGTTTTTTATAGGGGTAAATGGTAGTGTGTAGGCTTTAAAGTCTAGGAAAAATCACCACCACTTTCCTTCCATTCTTACAATTCCAAGAATATGGGCTTTACTTGGGTAATTTTACCACTTTTTCTTGAAGATTAATACTCTTCAAATTCCAATGCTATCAACGTTGGCCTTCTAGTTTTATTGAAACTTGATTTCATATCCAATGTTTATGGTAATGCCTACTTTAGTGTCTTACATGTAAACTAGTGGTTGAAATGTTAAACTATCTTATTTTTATGTTAAATATTTATTATGATGTAAAAATGATAAAATTTGGCTCATGCTGGAGTTGGAGTAACGAGGTTAATTATTTTTTGTATTTTAAGTACTAATGTTATCATTGTAGAGGTCATTTTTTCTTTAATTTTGTTTTAAGGCTCCTATGGTTTCTTATGGCTATGATTGTATGGCTTGGAAATGCATAGGGAATTTCTAAAGCCCATCTCAATCATAGTAGAGTTGGTGGGCATCCTATGTTACACCCGAAAAACCACACAAAAGAGTCCAAACCTAGATATGTGCATTGATAAACATACTTACATATGGGCTAGACTTGGTGTAAGAGAATTCTTAGCATACTTTACAAATACAATGTGATTATGTGGTCACACTTGGTAGTAGATATTTCCTATATTATCATAAAGATGCTCTTGGTAGGATCTTCAACCCACATCTTACAATCTATAGTGGATAATCTTGATACTTAGAGGGATATAGAGCATTGCAGGAGCTCATTTTTAGTGGGAGTTAGATGGTTATCCCAAATTTGGGAAATGCCTATGTATTCATAATACAATTTTGATAGCACCTTGATAATAGGCCATAGGATAAATGCAATCTTTTAAAATCCTCCAAGAACCATCTATCTAAAGAATCATAAGTCTAATTCTACATTGTTATTTTAATTTATTTTTGATTTTATAGTTGTTTGGCTATAACTATTTTGATGTTTCATTTACACAGGTATATGGTATTCCTTGGGGGATTAGTAAGATATGGCCAAACCTTATATGTGGCTTGTACAACCTTGGAAGAATTCAAGGTAAGGTTGTGAGGGTGCAAGTGTGCAATCAGCTAGAATCTGAGTTTAGTAGATACCACTTGTGATATTCTCATGTATATGAAACAAATTTATCCATCAATCATGCACATAAATGGTGGGCCCATGTAGACTTAGGAACACTTGGAGTAGCTCATCCTAAATTTAAAGTTTTTCCTAATTGTATTAAGTATATTTTTTCTAAGCATAGTCAATATTTTTGGTTTTTTATTTATTTATAGCATTTTATAGCTTTTTATCATCTACGGTGTAAGAGGCCAATGGGATACCTATGTTGGTGTTGCAAATTCTATCTGTAAGTCAATTTTTGATGTAACAATTTTAGGCTATGTTGAGGAGAAAATATAGCTAAAATGAAATGAAGTCGAGTCATTGCAAGAATGGTTGGTAAACAAGGCTCATGCAATTATTCAATAGAACATCACTAATGCAAGTTTGTTTGACCTATTCATGCTACCTAGTCCATCGATGTCAGTGATCAAGATGTTGAATGTGGTTGACTCTATTGATGAGGATATCACCAAATTTATTAGTTGTGTTCATGATTATCTTGTGATTTTAAACATTAATGAATCCATGCTTAGTGATCTATTTTGCATACGTTCTAGTGGTGTTAAGGTAGTCATTAGAGTAGAGAAAGATGAAAGCCATAGAGAGGAAATGGAAGCTTGGATTAACTCCTCTATTGATGATGCATTGAATTTTAGTAAACTCAAAGTTGAGAATGCCAATGAGACTTGTCCTCTTTTCAAATCTAGAGCATTTCCCATACGACTATCGCAAGAGTGAATAATAGGAATTTAATAGGCTTGAATGATGAAAGAGGTATTAATTGATGGCACTAGGTTTGATTAGGCTACCTTCTTGGTTATTAGTCTAAAGGATGAAATCTGAAAATTTCATACAACCTTGATTCTATATGTTATATGAATTATACATTCTTTGCTACATATCTTAGATGGTTTTTGGAGTTCTTGGTGGTTAGGAGGAATGGAAAGTGGATGTCTCACAATGCCTCTCAACTTTTGTAACCTTGAATCCATCACATTGTTCAAGTGATGCATACCCAAGACTCATTTATGGAGGAGGTTGGAGAGTTGCTATCAATTACCACTAAGAATTTTAGTGGCGTATGTTATTATTCCCTAACAACATGGGGGTGGAATTGATGCTACATATGGTAATGCAAGAAGGGCTAAGAGGGTATGCATAGAAGCTGATGGTTCAACCAAATAAAAGATGAAGAGGCCATAGGTTAAAGAAAATATTTCCATTGTTGACCAACCAACATGCAAGAAGCTAGCCATCAAGTTTAAGAAGATCAATTAGAATGTTGAAGGTATGTATTTATAATTTTTATATTTTTACTTTTTATTTTTAAATTTATTTTCTTTGTTTATAATCTTGGCTATATTTTTGGTTTTAGAAATGTTACTAACTTGTTCTATCTTTGTCTTTGATTGGTTGTAGGGAAGAAAGAGGGGTTGACTACCCAAGTTGCTATACAAGATCAATGAAATGAGGAATAAGAGAAAAGAACATCTCAGGAAGTGATAGATGTTTTGGATTCCATCCTAGGCACTCTTCCCCTAGAAGACAATCCTTTAATGGACTTGCCTCAAGATCTTCTTGGTAAGATCTTGGTGTTGTTCACATTTTATTTTTGTTTCAAATGATATCGTATTGATGGTTATTATTGTTGTAGTACATGAGCCTCCCCTAGAGTCATCTACATATACATTCCATACCAAGCCTTGGGTGGAGGTCCCAAACAAGATGGAATTTATGCAAGGAATGATAGATGACATGATTGATATGTTATAACAAATAGCCTATGATGTTGATAAGAAAAATTAGAACATTTTGCCTTGTATTTTTGTTTTTACATTTTTTATGTTTTTACGTTTTATGGATATATGGTTCTTAGTGGTTTTTAAATGTTTTAGTTATTTTTAATTTTTCTTGTATTTTTGTCTATTGCAATGTCCAAAGTTAGATGGTATCCTATACATGACATCAATATTGATGATCTCCCTAAGATATTTCTTAATGTGAAAAATGTTTAACAAAGGTTGTATGAAGGAGATACCATGTGTGATATGTCTTGTGCAAAGACAACTTGGAAGATCCAACACTCTAATGATTTTATATGGCAGAAGGATGTGGCCATGGAAAAGTAGGTTAAAGAGTTTTCAAATGAGAATAGGAGCTTTGGAGATTGCAAAGAGTTTATAGATGCTTTTGTAGCCAATAGAAACTCTTTGCAAATTGAGGAAATCAAGTAGTCATGCTAATGGAGTACCATCCAAACCAAGGTTTCTCTAGCTAGGAGCAACATTGAGAAGGACGTGCAAATGGAGCTATTGATTTGTAAATCTAGGAATTAGAGGGATTATTACACTTAGGTGCTTAAGAGGGAAAAGGCACAAAAGGATCACAAGAGGCAATACAAGGTAAAAAAGAAGGGCTACTTGAAATTATAATATAAGGAGGCCTTAGAGCAATGGAAACATGAGGTATTTATATAGGGGATAGGAACAAAGGACATTTTCGGGAGATTTGTAGAATCGGTGGTGGTTGTTGATTCTTCTACTCCTTAGATCAATACTAAGTTTGGGAAAACTACTATAACTAACCTATCTTGTGTTCTACCTAAGTGGACAGACATAGAAAGGAAGAAGATCTTGATGGAAGTGGATTTGGGAGAAATTAACTAGGCTAACATAAGTGAAGGAAAAATTATTAACAAGTTGAAGACAGGCCTCAAAAACTTTATTCCTGAAGACATCACTTCAAAATGTCATGAGGTTTGCAAAAATATGTTTTAAGTTTTCTATGTTATAATTTTTTTTTACATTTTATTGTTTTAGAGTTATGCTTCTTGGTTATCATGGTTACTAACTATTTGTATGTTTTGTTGTTTACAGGTCCTAGGTGATGATGATAGTGACATTGGCAATGACATTGATGATGATTCTTCTCCTTCCCCAATGGCTTAGTTTTGACTATTTTTGGATTAGTTATATGTTATTGTTTTTGTTATAGTATTATAGTTTTTATGTGGCTATCATAGCCTCAGAGACTATGTATTATCTTTGTTGTTGTGTGTTTCATAGTGCAACTATGGTTATGCACATTTCTCTTTTGGTTACATGGCTACTATTTTAGTTTTAATTTTAAAATAATTTTTGATTTTTTATGTTTTAAATTTTTTATGTAATTTTATGTTCTTTATATTTTTATGTTATTTTTTTATTTTTCATGAATGTAAATAATGAACATAAATCATAAATCGATATGAGAATGTAAAATAAGACTACATGAAAAACAGGTAATCATAAATTAATAAAGTAAAAATCATAAGGCAAATAAGTAAAGATGTAAATTAAAATGAAAACAAGGCTATTAGTTAAACTGTACAAGAAAAAGAAAAAGTGAGCAACATGTTTAATCACATAACTATTTTCTAATCTTTGAAAGATTAGGAAATTTATATAGTTTTTTGTTCCACAATCCTATACTCCCCATTCCTTTTACTAATGATGTTGAATGGAAGTTCTTTCTACATTTTGTTTGTGGTCCTAATGTTGCTAGTTTTAGCTTGGTTGATCTTCTTGTAATTTTTAACTTTTTTTTTTGGCTACAAGAGCTTCTTCTTGAAACTCCACTATAGACCCTTGGTCTACATTAAGGTTATTGACTGACAAGATAATTGTGCTACCCCCATGGATTATGATCTTACCTTCCTGATAAGGTAGGTGGATTTTTTTTATGAGACTGCACATAGTTTGGCTAACTAGAACCTCCCTAGGATTAGGTTAAAACCTAGGGTTTCTTCCACCACAAGGAAATCAACATTTGTAGCAAACTATTCACTAGTCATGAAGTCTAATGTGATGAATCCTCTCATTGCTACACATGACTCATTCACTAATTTGAGTGTAGTAGTAGAGGTGTTATGTATATGTTCAAATAAGCCTAAGTGCTCCATGATAGGAAAGGGAATAATATTTATGGCTGCCCCATCATCTACATGCACTCAATGAACCTTTTACTAGTCCACTCTAATCATTATAAAGAGAGGAGTCCTAAATACCTCACCATTTTTAGAACTACTCTTATAGCATGTGGGCAATGTAGACTACCATCACAACATGTGGGACCTTAGTCTCTAGTGTGTGAAGAATCCTGACCAAGTTTAGGGCTTATTTGACTTGATTTGACCATATCTAGACTGCACAAGGCTAGTACAAGACTTTTTCAACTATTCTAGGCTATGTATAACCAAGTTTGATTAGGATTTTGGTTTGCTAAAGCCCCACACACTGCCCCACATTTTGTCACAGCATGTGGGACTAAGTGCCCCAACATGTGAAACCAAGATCGAGCTTTCATATCTTTTAGTTAATATTTTATTCTAGGGCTTGTGGAACCTACTATATAACTTATGGATAATTCTAGACATGGTGGATCTTTTCACAAACCCAACACATTGTCCCACATGCTACCACAGTATGTGGGATAGGGTTCTTAGCATGTGTGATGAAATTTGATAGTTTACAAGGATTTTTGACTTGTTTTTTGATGTTTCAAATTTCCATGGCAATGCCCAAGGTGTATGGGAGGATTTGCAATTTTCTTGACCATCTTAAGTAAGCTTTGATATGTGTTGAGCAAGTTTATGAGCTTTGAGGACCTCACACACTACCCCACATGCTTCCATAATTTGTGGGACATGTGTTCTAGGCATGTGAGATCAAGATCTATCTCTAGTAGCTTGTGGAGGTCATATTCTTGCTTAACTTACCCTTTCGAATATTATGGAGTCTAGTAGACATCTAATGAGCAATTGTGAGCTTACTATTTAGTAGTGAAAGGCTCACATGCTTCTCCACATGCTGAAATAGTGTGTGGGATAGGTGCTTGAGTTTGTGATACCCACCCACACTATTTTTAATGGATTTCAACTCCATTTCTAGTCTCTTCAGGCTTCTAGGGTAGTGCTTGGGCAATGAGAGGAGTTTTGTAGTTTATTTCATAATTTTGAATAAGAAGTGACTTGTATTGATGGGATTGAGGTATGTGGTGGGCTTCAAAAGCTATCCCACATGTTGCTACAACATGTGGAAGGTGAAACCCTAGTGTGTGAACATTTTTACTTTCATCTTTAGTAATTTTGGTAGAGTTTTACACATTGGAATATGTCCAATTTTTTTAGTTCTTCCAAGTCCCACCAAGCAATATATGGACAAGTTTGATAAGGGATAAGGCTATTTTAGGCTTTATAAACTATCCCACATGCTTCCATAGTATGTAGGATGTAATTCAATAGCATGTGAACAACTTGGAACTGAATCCCAGCATGTGGTATTGCTTGGTATTCTTGCCCAAGTCTTGTGGGGTCTTCCCATGTTCAAACTACCTTGAGAAGGTAAAGCTTAAGTAAAACTTAGTTTAAAAGGCCTATTTTTTATCTATTCTTTGTATACAATGTGTTAAATATGTTTACTAACATATAGAGGCTTCATTAGTAGTGCATAAGTATTGGGAGAGGATTTTTAGCACTAGAACCTAGTGTATGAACCTATTTCTAGCTTAATTTTATAAGGGTAGCATGTGAGAGCTAGATTTGATGGTCAAAATCCAAACACCAAAAACTTAATAGTAACTCTTGCATCTACCTAAACTTGAGTATAACATGATTGTAGTAGAGGTGAGAATTCAGCCTTCTTCTAGCAACCAGACAAGATAGAATTGCTCAAGTTTTGACGATTATGGCAAGGAAGATGTAATAGACAAGCTAGAATCTAGCATTGGATGATGTAGAGGATGCTATATGAATTATATCTAGGCTCTTGGATCCTTCTTAAAGTGAAGGATCTTCATCAAGAATTGCAAAGTACCCATCTTCTACCATTTTTTAATAATTTTTGTTCAAATTGTGGAAACATTTTTCTATCTCTAGGCTTACTCCAATTGAGATTTTTCATTCAATATCTACCAAATGCAAATTTTAGACTATAAAATTATGATAGAAATGAAATTTTGATTTTAGGGTATGTTTTAACTAATATTTGAGTTTTTTCCAAGTCTATTTATAGGGTTTTGCCCTAGTTTTCATCAAATTTGATCAAATTTTAACTTTTTTATAGCCTTCATGGAATGTAAATTTTGGTTTTAGGCTTCATAGAATATTTTCTGAGGTCTTTTGGTTGTATCAAAAGTGGAATTAGGATTTATGAAATTTTTCTAAAATTTTATGGGTTTTCTTCAAACCTAGTGCACAACATTTTTAGCTTATTTTGCAATTTTTCTATAAAAAAACTAGAGTGTTTGTAATTTATTGGCCATCTGTGTGTAGCATCTAGGATCCCTGGGGATTGCCAATGTATTGTAGAGGGCTCCTAGATGAAGTGTGAAATGTTTAAAACATTTTATGAATTTTTGCGAGGTTTTACTATAGTTATTTTGTTGTACATTGGGTTTTCTTGGTGAAAATTCCATGAAATTCTAGGTTGAAATTTGTTTTTTTTTTTCAAAATTTCTAATATAGCATTAGAGCTTGATTTTGTGTTTTTCTAAGCTTATTTTTACCATTTGGAGTTAAAATTAAATTTTTATGGGTTTTTCCTAGTCATGTGAGCTGTATTGATCAACTATAGTTTTGATGCTAAGTTTTGGGCTTCTTTGGCCAATAATGATAGTGTACAACATCTTAGATTTGAATTTTGGCTATTGTGAAATTTTTTTCAAATGCTATGGCTAGTGTATCACACTTTTTGGGGTTATTGGAACATTGTATGAGAGGTTTTGAGGTTTCTTATGGGGTTGAATGATAGTCTGTGGGCTTTAAACTCTAAGAAAACTCATATTTCTCACTAACTCTTTTCCTGAATTCTCAAAATTCCCATTGTATGGGATCTACTTGGGTAAATTTACCACTTTTTCTCAAAAATTCTCACTCATAAAATTTCAACACTATTAGCTTTGGCCTTATAGTTTTGTCAAAACTTGATTTCATGTTAACTCTTTATGGTAATGCCTAATTTAGTTCCTTATATATAAACTATTTGTTGAAATGTAATTTTTTTATTTTTATGTTAAAAGTATGTTAGGATGTCAAAAAGGCTGAAGTTTGCTCATGTTGAAGTTGGAGTGATAAGACTAATTAATTTTTTTTATTTTTAGTACCAATGCTATCAGTGTATAGGTCTCTTTTTCTTTAATTTTATTAAATTTTGTTTTAAGGCTTCTATGGTTTCTTATGGCTATGGTTGTATGGCTATATGTAGGGCATTTTTAAGCCCATATTGATTGTTGTAGAGTTTGTGGGAATCCTATGTTGCACCAGGATGGTCACATAAAAGAGCCTAAACCTAGATATGTGCATTGAGAAATGTACTCAAATATGTTTTAAACCTAGTGCAAGAGAATTCTTGGGATGCTTTCTCTACAACTACAATGTGATTATGTGGTTACACTTCATGGTATATGTTGCCTTCATTGTCACAAATACCCTGTTGGTAGGATCTTCTACTTGCATCTTGTAGTTCATATTGTATGATCCTAACACTCAAAGGCAAATAGAGCATAGAGGAAGCTCATTTTCAGCAGGATTTAGATGGTTTTCCCAAATCTAGAAAATGCCTATGTATTAAAAAATACAATTTTGACAACACCTTAATAATAGACCACAAGATAAGCACACTCTTTCAAAATTGTCTAGTAATCATCTACCTACTAGAACCATAAGTCTGATTCTACATTATTTTTTTTGGCTTTATGGTTGTTTAGTTCTAATTATTTTAATGTCTTATTTTTGTTGGTATAGGGTACCCTCCAAGGGATTGGTGAGAAATGAGCAAACTATATTTGTGGCTTGTAAAACCTTAAAAGAATTCAAGGAATGTAAGTTCATGGGGATGCAAGTGCTCAATTAGCTCAAAGCTAAGTTTAGTAGATATGGCTCATGGTATTCTCATGTATATGAAAAAAATTTAGCCACAAATCATGCACATAAATAGTGGGCCCATGCAGACTTAGGTGTATCTATACTAGCTCATCCTAAATTTCAAGCTTTACCTAACTATAGTGAGTAGAAGTTATCTAAGCATAGTCAATATCTTTTTTGGTATTTTTGTTTTTCTAGTTTTTTATAGTCTTTTCTAGGTTTTTATATCTACAGTGTAAGAGGCTAATGAGCTACCTAGGTTGTGAAACACCATTAATTTTGGGCTACTATGGTCAACAATAGACTTGTCTAAGTGTCAAAACCTGGGAAAAAAATTTCTAAGTCTAGTGTCACACTGTTTAGTGTAGACAAAATGGCACACCATAAGTCCTAATTTTTGCAAAATTTTTCTAAGTTTGCCTGCTACGCTCCCCAGCATGGCCAACATAGCACACACTTCCATGACTAGTTTACATAAATGTCAAGCTAGAAGCAATCAAGGGTTGCTTGGAATGGACCAAATAGTTTAGCATATTTTCTATCTCTTGGACTATCAAGCTCGCTACGCTCTCTAGCCTGCCCAGCTTGACACATGCCCCAGTTGCCAATTCACCCAAGTACTAGGTTAAAGTTTGTCAAATGTGCTCAGCATGGAAAAAATAGTTCAACAAATTTTCTATCTCTCAGGTTATCACACTCTGCTATGCTGCATAGTGTAGCAAGCTTGACATAGGGTTCAGGGCCAAAATTTTCCTAAGTGTTGGACAAGGATCTACCAAGCTATCTCAACATGGAAGATGCATTTGTCAATTTTCTAACTTCTGAGGCTACATGTCCTACTACACATCAGAGCATGGTTAGCATGCCATGAAGAAACATGGTAAATTTTGTCCAAATCTATCAAAGTACTTGTGCTATGCTCTCCTACACTATGCAACATAGATAGCATGACAGGCATGGTGAGTTAAAATTTGCAAAATTTTACGAAGTGTTCTTCCTATGCTCTACTATCCTATGTAGCATAGCTAGCTTGACACATGGAAGATGCCTTCAAAAGCCTCTAGAATTTAGCATCGACCTTCATCTTAGCTCTGACATCCCTCTAGTGGCCAAGATTAGTAGTTTGCCTTGCTTTTGCACTCCCCATTTGATTTCCAAAATTATCCCTATGCTTGACCCTACTTAGAAGAGGGGGAAGACGTAGTCCCAAAGCATAGTCTCCAAGTTGCATTTTTTTGTTTTGACATTGTAGGTACATGGTGGTCTCTCACACTTCAACACATGTAGTTTGAGGGGTGTGGTCATAGTTTAGTAGTCTCTAGGTTCCCATTCTTATCCTACAAAGAATAACACTTTGAGCGTAACATGTTAGCATGACCTGTCCATGCCCATGCCACATGGCACTCTAGCCACATGGCATCCAGTCTGCATCTCATGCCAACCCTAGCCCTAGAAACACCCTAACATCAGCATTTTAGTGGTGGGAAAATCATTTGAGCATTGAGAATTTGAACATTCCAAGCATCACCACTACTCCTACACTTAAGCACTTGAGCTTGACACCTTAATGAGCACTATGATGCAGTCTTTCCTTGCACCCATAAAGTGTGACGACTACCAACCACATAGGTTCAGCCTTTCTTACAACTGCCAGCACCACATCCGTGATGTCCCAAAGACTATAACCACACCACTACACTACTATTGTGCCTATCTAATGCCACGTACTAATTCCACACACTATTCAATCAAAATTTATGCTCCCCGGTCTTGTGAGGCTATTTTACACTTTGATGGTGCTTCAACCACCCAAGGTGGTAGTGCCACTACTGTTATCACACCCCCCTCTAAGGAGATACGACCCTTCGCATATCACTTTGCATTTCCTTATATGAACAATGTGGTGGAGTATGAAGGTCTCCTTAGAGGTCTCTTAGCAACTCAAGAGCCAGGAATTCAAAACATAGTAGTCTGAGGTGATTCACAGCTAGTCATTAACCAAATCATAGAGGTTTATGCTTGTAAGGCATAACATTTACAACCTTAATATGATTTGGCAAAGCACTTGCTTAAACAATTTTCAACTATAGAAATCCAACATATCCCCCACAATGAAAATGCCATAGTTGACGCACTAGCTACTTTAGCCTTACGCATAGCACCAAACATATTTTCTGCTTTGCTTGCTGTAATAGTGGATTGCATTGAACCCATAACTCACATACCAAGCATTGCATCCACAAGCACAACTCACACCCAAGAGTGGTATGATAATATTAAGGCATACCTCTGATAGGGAGAGCCCCCAAAAAATCTAACTTCTGCCCAAAAAGACATGGTATGAAAATAATCATGGTAGTACGTCCTTGTAGGTGATAGCACCTTATGTCGCAGATCCTATGATGAAGTACTATTAACTTGCATTAATGGCAGTGAAGTGCAAAATATTGTTGACTAAGTCCATGAGGGACTCTGTGGGCGTCATATAGCTCCTAGGGTAATGGCAGTGAAAATCAAACATCTAGGCTATTACTAGCCTTACATAGAGTGTGATTGTGTTTGCAAGGTAAGGACATGTGATGGCTGTTAGCAACATAGAAACCTAGTGTACATGCCACCCACTGAGTTGCATACTACGTAGACCATGTGGCCATTCCAACATTGGGAGTTAGACATCATAGGTCCTATAATGCCTAAGTCTTCCACAAGGCACATAGCTTCATCATTACTGCAATTGGATATTTTACAAAGTGGGTTGAAGCCATTTCTCTTAGGAAGACAATATCATAGCAAGTTTGCAGATTCATTCTTGACAACATAGTGACCCGATTTGATCTCCCCATGACTATAGTCATAGAAAATGGATCATAATTTAATAGTGTTGAAACGAAAGCCTTCTACGAAAGCCTTGGTAGTAAACATTCCTTCTCGTCACCATACTACTCATAAGTAAATGTTCATGTAGAGGCTACAAACAAGGTCATCGTCAATCTTTTGAAGAATATGCTTCATGACAACAAGCAAAAATGGCATGAACAACTAGTCTACGCACTATGGGCCTACCGTATAACATGCAAGATAGTGACAGGTAAAATGTCATATAGTCTTGTGTATGGATCTGAAGCAATGTTGCCTCTTGAATTACAAGTTCCATCACTTTGCATGATCCTCTCGAGCTTTATTGATGAGGTTCAAAAAAATGAGTTGAGAACCATTAACCTCAACTCTATAGAGGAGGAGTGCATGCAAATACTTGATCACATCAAGTGGTACCAAGAAAAGCAATGACAAAAGCACCATCACAATCAACATCAACACCCAATCAAGAAAGGGAACCTAGTCCTCAAGGTCATTTGTGAACTCATGGATAAGTTCTCAACCAACTAGGAAGGGCCTTTCTTAGTCATAAAGGCACACGACAATGGAGCCTTCAAGCTTGCTGATCTAGATGACAATGAGTTTGCTAATCCTATTAACCACCCGTACATGAAGCTGTACTACACATGATATGTAGTATTATGTAGATGATAGAGGTAAGATAAGTGAAGTCTGGTACAATGTTAAACTGGCATAGAACATCTGCTACGATATTAAACTGGCACAGAACATCTGCTACGATGTTAAACTAGCATAGACGTCTGCTATGACGTTAAATTGGCACATAATGCCTTTGGGCTATGACACTAAACTGACACCCATAGCATGGTCCACTATGACCCTAAACTGGCCATCCACTATCTGCTACAACGTTAAAATAGCATAATGGTCTACTAGGACCTTAAACTAGCACATCATAGTCTGCCTAGACCTTAAAGTAGGATCATGGTTTGCTAGGACTTTAAATTAGCACAACATGTGATCTACCAAGACCTAAAACTAGGTTCAAAATTCAACATATATAGCTCAACATCTAAGCCCTATGAATAAGCAAGCCAGAATACTTCCAATCCTTTGTCCCCTACCCACACCTCTTAGGTAGGACAGGGTGGAGCATTGCAATTCTAGAATGAAGTTCACATCATCAAGGAAAATCCCTCTAGGACATTTGTAGCATCACCATTCTTGACATATTATTGATCTTATAGAGATGCCTTTTAACATCTTACTGACCTTCTAGAGCTACCGTCACCAACACCAATCATCTGGGTCATAGCACTCATTGTTAACAACACTAGTTGGAGTCCCAGCAATACTATGGCACAACCATAACACTGTCATCCTCTAGCCCTCACCATCATCTAAGTTTGGAAGAGCATTCGACAACAGGGCTCCTTGCCTTGTGGTTGAGTTTCCTAGCTCCTACCTTCGGTGAGAATTCCTAAGCACCTACATCACCATTACCTCTAGCCACTTGGGCACTTGCTTCTGGTGTGGCTGCTGAAGCTTTCCCAACCTACCACCATCGATGCCTACACTAGCCTTCCTTCTTTGAACATTTCACACAACTAAGACAACACTCACAACCTTGGCAAGTAGGGCTTTCCCCTCATCTCACATGGTGGTTGTTTTTTTTATTTTCTCTATGTTGTGTTTGTAGGATGAAGGCTTGGTGGCATAATTCAAGGGTGCATTTCATTGTGGTGGCAAGGTACCGCATTGCTCCGATGTATCTACCTTGGCTCACCTAGCTACTTAAGAGTGCACATCCCTACTATCCTCCTAGCCAACTAACTACTACCTCTTGATCTTTCAATCTCCCACACCCCTTGGAAGCTTCCCTAATGCATGTTAAACCTTTCTTGTAGTTAACCACTAAACCCATGATGGACGTAATGCAACTCATCCCATGGGGAGTCTTTGTGGGCTGGTCAAAGCCCCAAACAGATGTAACACAACTCATCCTAGGGAGGAAACACCTGTCCTATAGATGCAATGTGGTTACCTCTAAACAAATTTCAATGCACAGTTCGCCTAGCAACACAAAAGGAAGAAAAAGTAAAAAAGAAAAGATAAAAAGATAAAGAAAAAGAAAAAACAAAAAAGAAAAGAAAAGAAGAACAAAAGTAAAGAAAAAACAAGCTAAGTGCCCAAGTTAAATGGCTCAATTTTCATCTCGCAACCAATCCTGCCTTGGATCAACCATTTCACAAGCACTCTGACAAGAGGTTGAAATCCAAAGGGAAGGTCATCTTCGCATGCTGACATCCTCACAAGAACTTCAATGAGGGATCATGATTTTGTGACAATCCATCATGACATTACATCCTGTAGTTATCCTCTCCATCCATTATTCCTTGATCCATCTCCCTTAACCTATTCCTTACCATACTTCATCTCCTTGGCACTCTCAAGCATAGAAAAGTGTCAGCCAAGTGGACGCTGACGAATGGTGTTGGTGTCATGTTCATCATGGTGTTTTGTATTCTTTGTTGACATCTCTTAGGTCAATCCTCTAGACGTCAACAAAGAGGGGCCAATGAAACACCATCAATTTCGGGCTCCTATGGTTCAATGGTAGATTTTTCTAAGTGTCAAATCTTGGGTAAATTTTTTTTAAGTCTAGTGTCATGCTATGCAGCATAGATAGTGTAGCACACCATAAGTCCTACTTTTTGCATAATTTTTCTAAGTTTTCCTGCTATGCTCCTCAGCACGACTAGCATAGCACACACTTCCATGGCCAGTCTGCACAAATGCTATGCTCCACTATGCTATGTAGTGTAGCTAGCTTGATGCATGGAAGATGTCTTCAAAATCCTCCAAAAGCCTCTAAAACTCAGCATTGACCTTCATCTTAGCCCCAACATCCCTTCAGTAGCCAAGATTAGCAGTTTTCCTTAATTTTGCATCCCCATTTGATTCCCAAAATTGTCCCTACACTTGACCCTACTTAGAAGAGGGGGAAGATGTAATCTCAAAGCATAGTCTCTAAGTTACATTGTTTTGACATTGTAGGTACATGGCAATCTCTCTAACTTTGGCACATGCAATCTGGGTGGTGTGGTCATAGTTTGGCAGTCTCTGGGTTCACATTCCTATCCTACAGAGCATAACACTTTGAGTGTAACATGTTAGCGTGATCCATTCATGCCCATGCCATGTGGCACTTAGGCCACATGGCATCCAGTTTGCACCTCACACCAGCTCCAACCCTATAAATACCCTAACATTCAACATTTTAGGGGTGGAAAAATAATTTGAGCATTTTTAGATGTCATAGGTTGGTATTGTAGATTTTGTATGTGAGTCTACTATAAGCATGATCATTTAGGTAGTGTTAAGGATAAAATTGGGTTGAAATGGGATGAAGTAGACTCATCATAAGAATGGCTAGTAAACAAGGCTCCTATAATTATCCAATAGAACATTACTAATGTAGGTTTAATTGACCTATTTAGACTACCCAGTCCATCAATGTCAGTGATCAAGATGTTGAATGCGATTAACTCTTTTGATGAGAATATCACCAAATTCATCATCCATGTTCATGGTTATCCTGTGATTTTGAGCATTAATAAATCAATGTTTAATGATCTATTTAGCGTACCTTCTAGTGGTGTTAAGGTAGTTGTTAGAGTAAGGAAAGATGGAAGCCATAGATAGGAAATGGATGCTTAGCTTAACTCCTCTACTAGTGGTGCGTTGACTTTTAGTAAGTGTAAAGTTAAGGACACCAATGAGACTTACCCTCTTCTTCAATTACAGCCTTTGCCATGCTACTATTACAAAAGAAAATAATAAGAGTTCAACATGCTTGTACAATGAAAAAAGTGTTAACTAATGGCACTAGGTTTGATTAGGCTACCTTTTTGGTTACTGGTCTATAGGATGAAATTAAAAAAATTTGCAACAACCTTGATTCTATATGTTATATGCATTACACATTTGTTGTTGCATATCTTAGATGGTTTGCCAAGTTATTGGTGGTTAGGAGGAATGGAAAGTGGATGGCTGATGATGCCTTTCAAATTTTAAAACCTTGGATTCTTAAAATCATTTTAGCGATGTGTGCCTAGGACTCACACATGGAGGAGGTTGGAGAGTTGTTGTCAATTACCACCAATAATTTTAGTGGTGTACATTATTCCCCTAATAGCATGAGGGTGAAACCCCATGCTACATGTGGTAATGCAAGAAGGACCAAGAGGATATGTGTAGAAGATGATGGCATAGCTAAAGAAAAGATGAAGATACCATAGGTTAAAAAAAATGTTTATGGACAATGTTTTGATTGCAATGTAGTAATCCCATAATCATAATAATACTTGTTTTAGAAAAAGAAAAGAAAAGGAGAACTATTAAGCAATGTAGTGTTTTGGATGATAACCTCTCTATTATTCATGACCACAAAATCAAGTTAATCATATCAACGCATGAGAAGTCTTCATCACCAACAACTACTTTAAGTAGGAAAGACTCTTTATTTTTGAGAGGTATAGTGAAATAAGACATGGATACGTTGGTAAACAATGTTCATGAATGTCTAATGGTATAGTGCCTTACATTTATATTATTTTAGAAGTTAATTTAATTAATGGTAACCCAGTGTCTTGATGTTTACTAAGTACTAACACATTAGTTATTCTTCTCTCATAAAATTTTTCCATTATTTTATTATTTTTATCCTATTTTTTCATCTTGTTTCCATTATCTTAGCTAGAAAAGTGTTTTGGATTAGGGAGTGTGGGTATGATATGACTCACAGTTCCTCATAGTCTAACTATGACCTAGACTATGGGCTATGACTACTTTCGTGTAATTTTAGCATGTTGAGTACTTGTGATGGGGTACAACTTGTACTTCCATTGTACCTTAATTTTTATCTATTGGTTCATTTTATCAATGCAACCTACTATGATCCATAATGTATCACAATTGAAAATTTAGAATTTTTTTCTTAAATAATGCAAATGCCTACAACTCATAGTGCACCACACTATAATGTTTCATTGCTCAACTTTTGAAATAGTGTAAATAGATGTAATTGTCAGTTTCTAATATGTGACTAGATGTGACTCGCAATTGGTCACAACTTAAAAATTGATTAAAATTTTTCTCTATCATGTTGTGGTAGGTTACAACCCATAGTTGGTCATAACTTAATTAAAAAAAGGTGTGTAAATAATGTAATCATTATTTCCTTGTTATAGAGAACTATTGACCTTTTGGTATGTTAAAACCTTAAGGAAAATGGAGAATATGGAAATGTGTTTGTAGTCTAGTAGGATCATAAATGAGCAAGGACTTTAGAACAAGACTTGAGTTTTAAAATGAGATCTATGTAGAGATGTCATTATAAAGACTACAAGCTAAATGAAGATGCTTCAGAGATTGAAAAGAAGCTAAATCAATGAGAGAAAGCCTCATGAACTAGAGCTCAAAAGTTGAGAAGATGTCTCTAAGAAATAGAAGATGTCTTTCCTGAGAGAACTGCATTCACAGGAAAACGTCTTCCAAAAATAGGAAACATATCCTTTTGGAAGAAGACATCTCCCTAGAGACATCCCATTCAAAAGGAGATGTCTTCCTAGAGTTGAAGTTAAATAAACAAAGAAGTTCCAATCTTGAAGAAGACATCTACACTAGCCATTGAATAGTTGTTGCATGAATTCTAAGGTGTTTTCAGAAATATGAGGCTATAAGTAGATCCCAAACTCTTGGGAATAGTGAAAGAATTGTAATCATCAAAACCATCATTATCTATCTTATGTTGTGGTACTTGTGCACTTGAATTGTAACATCATTTGTCTGATTTGTTGAGATTGTACATCATTGTACAAATAATTTATATATTGAGTTACATTCTCTCCTTATAAATTCTTTTCTTTTCTTACTGCCCTGAGGAATTGATGTTCTTCTTGTGAGAAGACATCTATATTGAGCTTGTCAAGATCCTACAGGATTGAGTGATTTTGTAGTGTTAAAATACTTTGGAGTAGAGCTCAATTTTATAAAGGTTGTGGAATCCTTAAAATCACACTTTCAATTTTTTGGGACCTTGTAGGGTTGAGTAGCTTTGCAATGATGAAATACTCTAGATTAGAGCTCAGAGCTTGTACAGGGTGTGGTGCCCTTCAAACCATATTTTGAGCTTATTAAAACCTTGTGAGGCTTAGAGATTTCACAATAATGAAACTCTTTGTAGCAAAGCTCAAATCTTGTAAAGCTTGTGATGTCCTTTAAACCATATTTTCAAAGAAATAAAGTCTAAAGATGTGTAAGGAATCTACCCTTGTATTGTGGACTACCCAAGTTGGGTAAGCATGTAAATTTTATGTTTAATTTTATGTCTAGAGCTTGTTTTAATTAGGGAACTTATCCAACCCCCCTTCTAAGTTCTCGATCCTCAAGTGGTATTAGAGCCTAGTACTCCCAATTTTGAGTGTAACAACTTAGGACTGAATGATGGAAGAAGGATCATACATCAAGTTAGTAATGTTAAATGGAGTCACCTCCACATTCTAGAAGACTCAAATGAAAAAATTATTTAAGTACATGAGGTTCAAAGCTTTGGTATTCATCTTGGATGAATGCACTCAACTCATTAGTAGCATTTTGTGCAGCAAAGGTAACACAAGAGGTAAACAATCTAACATTTCAAAGTTTGATACCATTTATATGGAATACTAGATATGTGGTATAAGAGGCCATATGGCCTCCTAGTGCTCCAATTCTAATAGGTTACAAGGGAAAGAGTATAGTGAAGAAAGGAGAAGAAGTAATATCCATACAAGTTGGGATGATGCAGAGGAAACAAATCAAGAGGGTAAGAAGGAAATAATTATCTATACTAGTTGGGATGATGGAGAAAAAATTGAGAAAGAGGTAGATAACACTACAATGAACTCACACCTCATCTGCATGGCTCTTACAAATGACGATGCTAGCCTCTCTAATTTTGATTAATTAAAAGTGATGACAAAAAGCATGATCTTTTGTGTAAGGAACTTCTATTTTACAAAATATTTATAGAAAGTTAAATATGAAACTAAAAACTAATGATCAAGATATTTCTTTATTAAATAGAAAGATTTTAGATCTCACAAAAGAAACCTCACACCTAAGGGCTAAGAATAAAAAACTAACCTTGTCTTATGAGTAGATTAAGGAAGAACTTGTAGATACTAAGCTTATAAATGAGAGACTAGTCAAAGAAAAGGAATCTCTTCAAATAGTTCTTGGATAAGGAAGAAGTCCAAATGAAAAAAGTGGTCTTAGATGTTGTAAATAGGAACAAGCATCTACAACAACTTCATTTTAATAAGAGAGAACTTCAAAGATTGAGGTAGCCACTAGCACTATAGGTAATCAAAAGGTAACTCCAAGGTTTGATAAAGGTTTAGGTGTTTTTATTGTAATAGATTTGGACACAAGCAGTAAAATTGTAATTTAAAGTCTTATCATATGAACACTTGGCTGTATCATAAGACTCCCTTGGACTTACCCAAATGCATCTAGAAAGGAAATCTTGCAAGACAAAAAGGAATGAAGGACAAATCAAAAGGGTAACGAGAAAAAAAGTGGTTTGGAGAATCAAGAGAAAAGAACGAAGTGAAATAACTGTAAAAAATTTTGTAAAAGGGTGCAAGACACTAGAAATAAATGAAATTGGTATTAAAGAAGGAACTTTGAAAGAAGAACCTCAATTCCAATCTCCTTAGTCATCTTGAACTTCATCAGCAAGCAAGGTAAGCAACGGTAAGTATAGTATAAATCATTATACATTGACTTGATCAGATTAGACTAGATTAGTTTATTTTTATGGTTGAATGGAAGCTTGTGCTACTTTTAAATTTTTTTTTGAAAAATCATCTTTTGGATTCTTAACTAGAATGTATTGATCTCAAGTGGTTTAAAACCCTTGAATGTAATTCATGGATCAACAATGTTTTGTTCAACATTCATTGCTATTTAAACATATGTCTTGTGATATGGCATTATTTATTCCTTCTGAAATCATAAAGTTCAATTTCATTTCAAAGAATTTTTATGTATGATTATTGAAGCATTTGAATTAGTACCTTTAATGTAATTCATGTATCTTTTGAGAAAACAAGCATTTCAAAAGGAATTCCTTGAGCATATGAATTATTTTCTATTTTTATCATAAGATACTACTAATGAAAGGTCTTTTCTTCAAAAGCCTCCAAAATTGATCTAAATATGGCACTCCAAATTTATGGAGACATCACCTAGTTCTTTATGTAATTATCAATGTATGTGTAAATGTTTATGTCTATTTTTGTATGATGAATTTTTATGATTTCAAGGTATTTTTCCATGTTTGGGAGTATTTTAGACTTATTTTGAAAAATCTAGGAGGTTTTGGGGGCTATGGAGATTTTTTTGAAGGTGTCTGAAGGTTGCAAATCTTAAAATGAGCATCATTATTTTTAGCCCTAGTAGGATAAATGTCTACTCTAACAATTAGATGTCTCAGTTGCATTTGAGACATTTCCTCTTAATAGCATGTGTCTCATGACATAGATGGGTAAAGTAACTTGTGAATGGACATTCAAGCAATGGATACATTACAAAAGTTGAAGACTATAGTTGCTACTATGATTTCTAGATCACCAATGTCTAATAACATAGTTCTTTTTTTTTTATAAAAAAAAAGGATTCATTGTTGAGTATCTAGGAGAAATTTTTTTGACATAACTAATGGAAGAACTTATTCTCCATACTTGATCTTAGAATTTATATGCAGCATGGAGATCCTAAAAGGCTCAAGAGGAGAATATCAATTATGGTTGAATAGATGCATTATGACTAAAGAAACTAGAAAGAAATACAAGCACAGATGTAGGGGAAGCCTATACCTCATTGATAGTTATCATCCATAGGCCATCCATGTAGGAGAAGTCCTTTGAGACTCTTACCAAAAGATACTCAAGAAACAAGAATTACCACTTCAACACCGATAGCTAAAAATGAGCAAGAAGAAGACTATTCATTTTAGAGTATGGAAAAATATTCAAGGTAAAAGTATGAGTTAATTTTGGCCAAGATATCTTTTGGATATTTCAACTTGGGATGTATTTCTTGGTGATTATATTTAAAATTGGCTATATACAAATTGCTTTATGGACATCTTGTTAAGGATATGTTTAGTTATTCGTAAGAGATTTAGCATGAGAAGTTGTATTGCTTTGCTCCTTCTTGTTGGATGCANTGCATGTATATACTCTCCTTGTCATAGAATTTCTATGCCTTATCCTTTTGTTGATGTTTCAAAAGAAGGAGAATATTAGATGATTATAGAATCATGAGATAGTAGTTATTCACTACTAATGGCTTATTGGTTTAGAGAAAGGTTACTCGATCTTCAGGGGTCAAAATTTGGACTTTGGCATTTGGTTTTAAATACTATTGAAGACCAACTAAAAGGCTTGACTTAGTTGTGTATCATTAATTTTAATTTTGTATATGGATAGATAAATTGTAGCTCTTAATGAAATGTGGTTCTTCATCATCAACCTATGAATTCAATACTCAATGATGTATATTCTTTAGCTAATATTCTTCATGTTTTCTTCCTTAGCTAAATGTTTGTATTTCTATGGGATTTTCATATGATGTTATGAAACTACGATGGAACTTTATTAAGAATTATGATTGGTTCTTATCATTTTCCTTGCCTCTTTTTGGATGTTATCCAAAATGGGGGAGAGAGTAGAATATTTAGTTGATATTTAGTTAGAATCAAGATGTCAAGCATGGTAACTTTATATATTTTTTTGCGGATTATACTTTGCTATATCTATATATACATTTATGCCATTTAACTTTTAAATATCTCTATGCTATATTTCTTTGGGATACACTAACCCATTTTCTTAAGTTTTAGACATCACCAAAAAGGGGGAGATTATTGATTTTTTGGTATGTCAAAGCCTTAAGGAAAATGAAGAATATGGAAATGTGTTTGTAGTCTAGTAGGTCCATAAATGAGCAAGGACTTTAAAACAATATTTGAGTTTGAAAATGAGTTATACATTGAGATGTCATGAGATCTACATAGGGATGTCATTATAAAGACTACAAGCTAAATGAAGATGCTCTAGAGATTGAAAAGAAGCTAAA
>MNCI01020267.1:86269-205683 GCA_015680685.1 Gnetum montanum | reverse complement strand
CTTCTTAGGATGAGAGGAGAATAGTTAGCCAATAACATATGTTCATTATGAAAGTTAATAACATGACTTGTGGGATCAAACTCTTTATTTTACTTAGTAAAATTTGGTCAAGATACCTCTTTGGAAACTTAAGTAGGTGGAGGTCAATAAGGAGATGAGTAATAGAATTATAGAGCATACCCCATGTAATTTTATGGCTTTTATTTTTTATCTTTATTAACTTATAATTTAGATGATAAATATTGAAGTAAAAGCATTAGTTTAGGTGGGATACCAGGGATAGATGATAAAGCATGATTACTCGTAATGGAATTATGAGTAGGTAACATAGGATGAGGAGGTGAAAATTGGACATAAAAATGGGTTATGGAACAATATGCTCTAGAAAAGGTTCGAAAAGTGGGAGAGATAATAATGAAGCTTATACTTATTGAATTGATGGCATAAGGAATAGGGATTAGAATAGATTTAGTGGAGTATTGGGATTCTAAACTTGTGCATCAAGTGTTGGGTTAATAATTGTTGTGCTTTAAAGACAAACTATACATTGGTGAAAAAGTCATCACAACTGCAATGATAGAAGTTGAGGTAATAGAAGTGAAAATAGGAGGATGAGACATTTGACAAAGCTACATGAAAAATGAGTTAGTAGAGTTCATGAGATTGACATGTTGAAGTATGGAACCTTGTAATTATGTGGTAGATTGATAAAGGAGTTCTATAGATAGTTAAGTATAAGGGTTCTCACCCTAATCATCATAATAAATGCTAATGCCATCACACTTGCTCTGTTGATCTTGGAATTAATAATTTATATTTAAATTGATGTTGGGATGTTTCACTAGGAAGTCCACCATAGCTTTTATTTACTAAATTTTAGCACTATAATGTACTTGAACCTCATCCATGAAGATGAGATACTCTACGAGTGGATTTTTATCATATTTTCTTAACTACACAAGTTGGATAGGATTTATGAGGAAAGGCTCCAAGTTGTTAAAAGCTTCATAAGTAGCCATCCTTTGTAGTTCACTCTTAGTGAGTGTAATGTTACAATCTTGTTTGCTACATGAGATCTTGTAGTCATGTTTAGTTATGGGTGCTATAAATGCTTGAGATTTCCACATCTTCATTAATCTATAAATCTAAGAATTATAAGATGAATTAGATCCTTCACCAAACATGGTATTAAAGAGTGTCTCTTGCATATGCTTGGAAATAAGGATCAAGTGTAAAATAAAAAGGAATATGATATGTAAAATCTAAGTGATAATGTTGAAAATATGAAAAAATAAAAGTGGTAGAAAGCACTTATGGGCTACTAGGTAGTGGTACGTGACATTAGAAAACCTATTGATCCTTCTTCTAGCACTAAAATGTTCTTACAAAAATGTTATCTTACAAATATAAAAGCATATATGCATGAATATCTGTTACAAAAAATGATTTTTCAACACCATTTGTAGCTATCTTTGGGTTAAAATAGGGATACTTTAATTAACCTTTTAGGAGGTAATGCTAATGCTAGCATTGTATCAAGTGACATTGATGCTAGCATTACAGTAAACAATGTTGACATAGGACTTGATGATGTTGATGCTAGCATTAGAATGCTCATGTGTGATACTAATGACTCATGCATCATGATAGAGCTCTTGGACTATAGGAGATGAAAAGGTGATCAAGGAGCATAAAGGTGATGCAGGTAATGTAGGTACTTATGCTCTGGATATTTTAAAATTAAAAAAGGTTCTTTAAATCTATAGAAAATTCCCCTATATTTTATGTTTAAGCTTGGTATTTATAGAATTAAGGTTTCCAAAATTCTCTCTAAGTTTAGTATAGTTAAATAGAGTTTTTTTTATGAAAACTAGAAGTATGTGCAAGATATTTAACACTAACATGCATGCTAGATTCACTTGCATTAATATTATCACATGAACTATCTCTAAAACCAAAATTATAGAATTCCAAGGATTGTCATTAATGCTCAAACTAATATTAAATGTGTAATGATGATGTCAAATGAATGTTAGGGATCACAAAACATCAAAAACTATAGTTGAAAGGAAAACTTATGATGCATGATATAGATTTAACTAAGGAAAGTGATGTTGACATTGGCATTAGCATCTACTAGCCATTCCTAGAAAAAATATTACACTTCATATCTCTTAAATATTATTAAAATTACTAAAATTATTTTGACTTGTCCTGGGAATAGTGTAGACTAGTCATTGGAGGTTCAAAAAAGGTGAAACATGAGCTGGAAAATTAGTTTTGATACTTATTAAAATTGCCAAAATTATTCCCACTTGTCTTAGAACTAGTGTGGACTAGTCATTGGAGATTCAACAAAGGTGAAACATGAGCTAGATAATAAGTTTTAGTGTGGTGATCTAGTGGTAACTAAGGTAGGTGATGTTGATGCTAGCATTAGCATCACCCAATGTTACATAGATGAAATTTAGAATTTTTATATTTCTAAACATACCAAGAGTACCAAAATTGATGTTCATATTGTGGATCATGATTAGGAACACCTTTCAAGGGCTTATGAGATGTCAAAATACAACTTCTAATGATGTATTTAGGGGTTTTTAATAGCTCAAGTAGATGAAACAATATTGAAACCATACTGTTCTTGATTATGGGAATACTAAAAAAGTAGGTACAACACTCATAGAATCAATAAATGAGCATAACACATTATAAGCATGACATATTATAATGGAATATCGATCCTAAGAAACCTATGATATAGGTGTTACTTTAGAAACATATTGTAATGTGCCATAATTGAGTACAACATACATGTCCATATCTAAATCTTAATATTATTAGCTCACTAATCAAGCCTTCATGAGAGTAGCACAACAAAGTACATTCAACAAATCTCTACTTTCATGAGTAAATACATAACCTTAATCCTAAGAGTATTATGATTACTACACATATATTTCTCTTAGATATTGGATAATGGATTATCTTGTCTTGGCCTAAGGATTCAATCCTATACTATTTTATTAGCCATGCTTCATCATATTAGGTTTCATTTTTGGAATTATTGTGACTTAGACTATAACTTGTGCCTTGATTTTACTCTTTATATTCCTCTAATTGTCACCTTTATGGGAATTAAATTACCTCATAGTCTCCACCATTGGGTGATTGCAAATCCATCATGGCTTGCACTAGTGCCTAAAATAGGAAAATTAAAATTCTCAAAGTAAACTACAATCCTATTACATGTTTGATACAACTTATGCCCTTCCTAGAATGATCGTGACTATGTCATTGTCCTATTCAAGCTCATTTCTTAAAGAAAAAACATAATTTGACTATACCACAAGGGTATTACATCTTACACCTGGACATAAAATAATTGAATCCTTACATCAATATAAATTGCATTAGATTCTTTAAGGATGAATAATAAAGGTTTCACTAATTTTGAAGTAATGGGATCTATCATAGAAATTGTAGTGTCATCTAGTTGTAAGTTTTAAAGATGATGTTGAGTGAATTTACAAGAACTCCTATATATATCTTATTATGTTCAAGAAATATAGAAAATATTAGAATACATATAATATGAATGAAACCCATATTGATGCTTCTGCCCCACAACTGAGTTACTAGATACTAAGTTTGAACTATAAAAAGAATACTAGGATAAGAAAGACCAAGAAGAATGCATGTAAAGATATCAATAATCTAACCTTGGAGGTAAAAATACAATAAGAGTATTTCTTGTTATTGGCTAAAGGAAAGCAAAGAAAAGAAAAAAGCATGAAAATAAAATATGGAATGGCTTCTACACTGGGAAAGGGGTGCACTAGAATAGGGACATTAACATCCATATGGTAACTTAGGGCATGCATCAATGCATCCTCCTATACATGGAAAAATTTGAAACTTCATCATCCATGCACTTAACTTACATTTCTTCATCTTTAGAGCCATGTGCAAGGTGAACAGTAAGCCCGAATCATGACAAATTAACCTAAGAAGACATCTAAGGAGTAAGACAATAAGAACATTTTAAAGTTAACCTTGGTGACATTTGCAATCATGTGAATTAAGTTTATTAATAAATTTATGCATTTCCTTTGACCAAAAGCTAGGAAGAAGGGGTTAGAAAAATGAAAGAATAATTAGAGCATGAAGAATAATGAAATATAGGCACACATGAGGTGAACCTAAGAGAGTTTATCATGATTAAACCTTGAAGGGTGAAGAGTTGACAATCATACAGGTGAAATATCAATTAAGTGGCTTATGTAACATAACCAATACCATCAATGGAAGATAAGCCTTACTTGCAATGCCAATTTATCAAGGATTTAAAAGTGGATCCTTCCCATAGCAACTTGTCTTTCTTACCCTTGTAAATCTCATTCACAAGTCATCAATGAATTCCCAATATCTAGTGATACATTAACATCAAATGTGAGTCCATCCCCTTGGATGACTAGATCTCATTATGTACTTTTCTTAATTGACTTCTTGCCACATACAACAATGGGCAAAAAATGGAATGGAAAAGATGGAGAATGAATAATAGACAAGAGAGAGAAGGGTGAGAGTGCAACATTATCAGACCCATAGCCAACCATTCAATTTTCTTATGAAACATCTGAGCATATCCTATCCTGCACAAGAGATTCACCATTACATTCTTTTACTACCACTCATTCATACAATAGGGATCAATCTCCATGTTTTTCTTTCAAGTGAAAGATCACACCTACCAATTTCAATGACATATAATCTTGATTATTTTCTAGTCCAATCATTGGTAAGACTAAACCAAGATAATGTACTATAGAAAATCTATAAGTCAAGATTCTAGCTTCAGTTTCCTCCATCTATGCATGCACGCATAATAGGTTTCTTAAAGTTTTCTTTATCAAATACCTCTAATCAATTCCCTTGGATATGCTAACTAAGTATACATACCAATAGAGATTACAATGCTATAACAAATAATGTTAACCATTAGGAACAAATGAATTTAGAACTTATGTAAAATAACAATTAACATTAGTAAAGTTTACTTAGAGAGAGACTTGCATGTCTTCATGATCATGGGTAAGGATGAGTAAGAGATTATCTCAGACCTTGAAATTTTAGAAATTCATTTGGTCTAGACAATGGTTTGGACATAAGAAAGGCTTTCATAGTCATTGGTTCAACCATTGATTTTGATTTTTATAGGAGAAATTATAGAATTAGTTTAGAATGGTAAAAATTTTAGTTTGAATGGACTAATAAACATATATGTACATTGCTCTTTCCATTACCACTTTACATCATTTTTAATTTAATAATATTTTTCATTTAGTTTTTATTTTCTTTTTATCTTTTCATTTTTTCTTAATTTTATTTTCATTTTTTTAGCATTTTTCATAGGAAGAGGATTTTTGATGGAGCATGGGAGTTATGGGAATGACTAGAGTGCTAGATCTGGACTTAGAGTTTTTAACTTATATGAACATGAGAATTCATCCCTCACTACTTGCCACATATAATTTCATAAGACCATGAACCTCTTCTAACTATGATGAATAGGCAAGATAACACATGCACCTTGGTCCATTCAAACCAACTAGATCCATCTAGTGATCACAAATATCCTTAATGATATATTCTTTCCTTATCAGTGACATAGAGCTCTTCCAAGATTCCAAAGCTCATAACCTAATATTTGGATCCATAACCTACCCATGGTTCCAATAGAATTAAATTTAATAGCTCATAGTGTGAGTCCTAGCTTCTTATTGAATGCTATCCTAGTTTATCAATGATAGATAAAAGAAAGATGGATGGATCAATTTTGTCGCATGGACATTCCATTGATCAAGACTCCACTTTGGACCCATTTGACACTCTTGCATCCTCATTGCATTTGTGATTTTTCCATCCACCATTGAATTATTGGGTAAGCATAGGTAAAACACATTAATTATTTTCCCTACACACATAAAAATATATATAAGAGAAAAAATATCATAAATAATTGTCCATTGAGCTTAAAAAGTATAAAAATTATAACTAAACATACTAACTTTATTAAAATCATAAATAAAAATAGTAGGAAAATAAATTTTTGATATGGCATGGGGAATTTTTCTTGCACGACTGATCCATGTCTATCACTTAGTAAACCTCTAAGTATTAAAATGAGCATAATATATACTGAAAGGTAAAAAATTTATCATGGTATACGAGGTGATATCCATCAAATGATTCATTTAGCTCACTTGAATGGCATATGTGCATAGTGTTATAGGATTAGATAGGATCCTAAGATATTTTCTTTAATTCATCCTTTTAGTCTCATCTCTTCTACCAATTTTGAGATAGAGATCTTGGAAGACCAACCTAGCATTGGTGGTGCTCAACTAATCCTTCCAATAATAATAAAGAAATTATCTTTCATCTTTTATACTATAAAATACAAATAGCCTACAATAGATGTTACCATGTCTCTTATCTATCTTACAATGTATGCATATAATTGGTCCACTAGCTCTAAATAAACATTGGTTCTCTTGAGAGGAGGAGGTTCCCAATTAAGGTATTGTTGCAATGAGATGATATTAACTCTCAAACCAGAGTCACAAAGAGTTAAATAATGAAACTTCTTACCAATTTGAATTTCCAGCATGGGACAACTATGATTTGATCATTTTTTAGATAAGTATCCTTCTTTAACTACATGTGTATTAACTAAGGACATGGAGATGGTGATAATATCATCATAACATGTCATGTTGCTACCCCTATCATATATAGTTATGGAACTTATCCTTGAAGTAGATATTACAATTTTATTATGATTATAAAATTTCATTGAGAACTTCTACATAGAGGTTTTTATGTAGAATGAATGATAATCCTTTCCATAAGAGGAAGAGGATGATGTGGACTTAGTTTCATGGTTCTTACATTTGTGCTTATGATAGAATTTTCTACTATGGAACCTCAAACATCCCCATTTAACCCAATCAATAGAAGGTTAATAATATTTTCTAGATGCACACATGAAAGAAAGATCATTATAATAGATAATATTACATGTTTTGGCTTACCATAACTATGATTAACTAGATAACCCACCTTATATGGGATGAAGGAGTAGATGTTGTTACTACTATTGGGGAGCTTTACTAAAAGGACTACTTCAAGTAGGTAGGTAGTTTTGAGGTGTCATTAATGTGCATTGATAAGAAACTACATATGCATAGTGAAAATAGGGATTGGTAGAAAGTACCATTTTTTGTTACATAGACGTTGGAAGATTCCATGGAGTAGCACCCCAAGTATTTGAAGATTTTCACTATTTGTATTATTGCATGGATGTAGATATGTACCTTTATGATAGTACAAACAACTAGAAGATGAAGTCCTTATCACTTACCTCTTGATAAATCTATAATATAAAGGCATACTAGATCATCCTATCTCATAAATCATGTGAGTCATGACTAGGTAGTACTATGAGTTATGAAGTTATACATAGGATTCTTAAGCAACCTCATTGTTGGAGAATGAGAAGCCTCATTTAGATCTTTGTAAATGCTCTTAGAATAAAAGAGCTTACCTTTACTCTTACTTTTATACCTCTTTCAAAGTTCATATGGTATGACTACTTTGGTTGAAGCTTTAACCACCTTAGCCTCAATTTTATTATGAATAGTGAGTATATTTTCATTTGTCACATCTCAAACATGGTCCACTCTATGAATCAAGTTTTTCAAGATCTTATTGTTGACATTTTGGTATGTCAAAACCCTAAGGAAAATCGAGAACATAGATATTTTATGATATGTGATGATCTTGCAGGACATGAATGAGAACTCAAGGATACAAAATAAAGACTACATGGGCAATATGAGAGCATGAATGAAAATGAAGGCTACAAATCAAAGGAAGATTCTCCAAGGATTGGCAAGAAGGTAAATTGATGAGAGAAAGCCTTAAAAGATAGAGCCAAAAAGTTGAGGAGACATCTCCTAAAAATAGTAGACATATCCCTAATGACATCCCAAAAGAGATGTCTCATTTTCCAAAGAGACATCTCTCCTAAATTGAGGCTAGCCTTAGGTAGATGTCCCAACTTTGAAGGAGACGTCCACACTAGTCATTTGGTAGTTGTTGCACAAATTCTAAGGTCTTTTTAAAAACATTGAGTATATAAGAAAAAACAAAAATCTTGAAAATTGAATAAGAAATTATGCACAAAAGATCAATCATTTTCTATTGTATGCTATTGTAATCTTGTTCTTCATTATAACATCATTTGCTTGATTGTATGTTGTATTGAGCTTCAACTACAAGGACTTGTAAATCTACTTACATTATTTTCTTGCATATTTTTCTTTTTCTTATTACCTTGTAGGGTTGATGTACTTATTGTGAGAAGACATAATCATTGAGTAGGATTAACTGGTTTTGCAACATAAAAACATTTCATAATGGAGCTCAATTTTGTAAAGGTTTTAGAATCCCTGAAACCACATTCTGAGCTTGTTGGAATCTTTCAAGGTTGAGTGGTTTTGCAGTGAAACAATAATCTAGTGCAGATCTTGGAGCTTGTATAGGGTGTGGTGGCCTTCAAACCACATTTTAAGCTTGTTGGGACCTTATGGGAATGAGTGGTTTTGCAATGATGAAACACTCTGGAGTATAACTCAAATCTTGTAAAGGTTGTGATGCCCTTCAAACCACATTTTAAAGAAACAAAGTTTAGAAGTGTGCATATATTCTACCTTACAAATGTGGATGTACCCAAGTTGGAAAACCAAGTAAAGTTTTTCTTTGATCTTAATGGCTACAACAAATTTAATTAGGAAACTCATTCAATTCCCCTTCTAAGTTCTTAATCCAAAAGTGGTATTGGAGCATGGTACTCCTAGTTTTAAGCATAACAACTCAAGAGTGAATAATGGAAGAAGGATCATACATCAAGTCACCAATGTTCAATGGGATTACCTTTACATGTTGGAAGACTCAAACACGAAAACTCTTTAAGTACATGAGGTTCATATTTTTGGTATTTTATCATGGATGAATGCACTTAGCTCATCAGCAACATTTTGTGCAGAAAAGATAAGACTAGAGATAAGAAATATAACCTTTCAAATTTTGATACCATTTCTATGGAATGTTGGATATATGGTAGAAGAGGTCATATGGCCTCCAAGTGTCCCAATGCTTATAGGTTATAAGAAAAAGAGTATAGTGAAGAAAGGAGAAGAAGTAACATCTATACAGGTTGGGATGACAAAGAGAAAGATAAGAAGGAAAAAATTATCTACACTAGCTAGGATGATGGAGAAAAAAGTTAGGAGGAGGTAGATAACACTACAAAGTATTCACACCTCATTTTCATGGCTCTCATAAATAATGATGCTAGCTTATTTAATGATGATGATCAAATGGAAATTGATGAAGAAAGGTATGAACTCTTGTATAATGAACTTCTATATCTTCAAAATATTTCTATAAAGTTGAATAAGGAATTAAAAAACAATGATCAAGATATCCCTCTATTCAATATGAAAATTTTAGATCTCACAAAAGAAACCTCAAAATTAAGGGCTGAGAATGAAAAACTAACCTTGTTCTATCAGTAGATTAATGAACAACTTGCAAAGCTAAACTTGTAAATGAGAAGCTGGTCAAAGGAAAAAAATCTCTTTGAATAGTTCTTAGGTAGGGAAGAAGTCCAAATGAAAAAAGTGAACTAGGATGCTATTAACAAGAACAAGTGTTTACAAAAACCTCATCTGAACAAGAGACCACTTTAAAGATTGAGATAACTAGTAGCACTGCATGTAACTAAAGTATACCTCAAAGGTTTAACAAATTCAAAACAATGGTTAGGTGTTTATATTATCATATATTTGGAAATAAGAAATGGAATTGCAATTTAATTTTTTATCATATGAACACCTAAACATATCACAAAACTCCTTGGTCTTATCCAAATGTGTCTAAAAAGGAAAACTATGTACGACAACAAGAAAATGTGGACAAAAAATTTTCTTGGTCTAATCCAAAAGAGTTAAGAAGGTATGGAGAATCAAAGGAAAGAAAATGATTATGAAAAGATCCTCTTCAACAAATTTGTGAAGGGGAGCGAGTCTTTGAAAATAGAAAAAATTTGTTTGAGAAGAGGTACCTCAAAAGAAGGATCTCATTCTCAAGCTCCTTAGGCACCTTCATTTTCCTCAGTAAGAAAGGTAAGTAAAAGTAAGTTTATAATTTATTTTAAATATCGTTTAAGACTATAATCCTTCGTAGCTATCGCTAAGCCCCTTCTTGCTAAGACATCTACCTAAAGATTTCTTCGATGAGACGTCTTCATGAAAGTAAAGACATGTACTTAGAGATGTCTACTTTTTAAATGAGATGTCTACCAATGTTTTTGCTCAACATAGAGACATCTACAAGTTGTTTTTAGGCATGACATAGATGTCAATATCTCAAAGGAGACATCTATGTTTTCATAAAAAAATCCAAACCCTCATTCTTCATTCATTCTTCCACATGCCAATGTAGATGACATGGATTAATTTTCAACTACGAGTTGTGGATTTTTCTTCTAAATTCATGGCTCAAAAGAAAGTTGGAATGTTAGGGATGCCACCAAGAAAGAACAAGAAGTCAAAGGGAACTTCCACTAGCACTGCAAGCACTTACACTCCACAATTCAGATCCATTAATGCACAACATCAGTTTGAGGATGCAACAACTTGGAAATAGAATGGGTTGAAAGTTGAAAACATTTCTAGAAGAATGGATGATACAATCAATGAGCATAGATTCTCCTATCTTATAAAGAATGAACAATAAAAATCACTATACAATATTGAAGACATCAACAAAGGAACTAATGAAATAAAATCAAAGGGTAAGGAGGTACTCCATGATATAGGACCTCATCTCAAACTTTATTAGTCTTTATTACATAAATAAGCAAGGTAATTCATTGTAAGTTTCTATTTTCTTGCTTGCTAGTTAAAATATGGGTCAGTTTTTTTATATCTTATAAATTGTTTAATTATTAAAGAAAACATATATCATTATTTGTAGAAAAGAGATCAAATAGTATTGCTATCTCTCATTTTATCTCATGAACTATTTAGTTGTTTACATGTCCTTAAAAATTTTTATTCTTAAATAAAATTTGAATTTAAGAATTAAGAATGGTATTGCATCCATGTTTATTATAAGATGCTATTGACATTAGAATTTGGACCAAGTTTTTTAGGAAAATGATAAAGAAAGGCATAGTTGGATGATCAAGCAAGACAAATGTATTATGATTTGTGCTTATTAATTTTTGTATAATATTTTTTTCTTTCTATAAAACTCGTTGGATTACTAAGTATTCTTAGATAAGCAAGATTATGAAAAATTAAATTCATGTTTTGAAAATGTCAAGGAAAAGGTAAGCACATATGTAGTAGGAGCCTGTACCTCATGACGCATCAATACATGGAAAGTTTATGAAGATCTTCTCCAAGACATAATTCTTAGGCAGGCAAAACAAGGTATATCCATCTAATACAAATTGAAGGTAAAAGAGAAAAATGTTTTTTATTCAATCCTAAAAATTTCTATTACCTAAGAAGAATCATCAATTATGCAATTACTTGGAATTCATTTAAATTTATCTCTATGCTAGTACTACATCATTGACATACTATGAATATATATTCTTTTGAGTACTTAAGTTCCTTGTTGTTAATATGAACTAAAAAATTCCTACTAAGCCAAGGTAAAGTACTCACACTTCTATTCTAAACTTTTGAAAATCTCTTAGGGAGTAATGAAAATGAATGGATAATATACCCTAAGATTCCTTGAGATATATGTGATCAATGTAAACATCTTAGAAATTGCTCTATCTCTTGACCTAGTTATGAAATTTGGTCAATCTTTTATAAGTTGGATGTGTATGAAAGTACTATGTATATTTTCTGAATATGAAGATATATTGAGAACTTTCTTATGAAGTTTTAATTAGATGAAGAATGTAATACCTCATTATAAATATGAGCTATGAAATTCTCACCTTATAGAATTTAAGCACCCCTCAAAGTAATATTAACAGTAGAAATGGTTTCTATTCTCTCTTCTAATTAGGCCTTTGAAGGTAATTTTTTGACATAATTATCCTTGCCGAAATCTTCTCATGACATGAGTGTCTTATGAACTAATTGCTAAGAATATGCTTGATTGATTAGACTTCTTGTGAAATGGATTCCATTCATCAAAAATTGATCTTTTATATATGCTCCTTAACATGAAATGATTGTCTTTTAAATGTGGATAATGTAATAAGGAAGATTTAAAGAGCTTTTATTGATCTAACATTTCTTTGAATATTGAATAGCATAGATTGCTATCTAAATCTCTTAGAAAGATAAAGTAAGTTCCACTTTGGAATATACTTTTAATATGATTTGTATCACTTGCATGCTCTTTTTGAATAAAAGAAGATCATTTTTGAGCATAGAAATCTTTGAACATAACTTGGTTATGTATCACTCTCTCATTTCCTTACTTTTCCTACTCCTTTTAATGATGTACAAAAAAGGGAATAATTTTATGCTTTCTCATTTTGTTGGATACTATGACATCCCATCCTCGAATGTCATGGCAAACATCAAATATATGTTATATTAGACATTATGTATAAGAATAAAATATACCAAATGTCAAATATATGTAATATTCAACATTATTCATAAAGGAAATAACAGAGAAAATGCAGAAGGAGAAATAAAAAATGCTTTATTAATATCGAATGGTGTATCTAGATCATGCTTTGAGAGTGTTCCTTGGGGTTTTCTTCCTTTAGCATCTATTTCATTAAAGGCAATCTAGCACTACCATCATGATTATGCATATCACTAGCCAAAAGGGATGGCCAATCCACTTCCTGTCCTACTTCACTTGGATCCCATGACTCACCTTTACTGGCTCTGCCACTTCATGTTGACATGACCTCTAAGCCTAGGAATAAATGCCTTAGGTCAAATCCCCAAACATTAGCTCAAGATACATGTTCATTATTA
The DNA here is from genome assembly GCA_015680685.1 of Gnetum montanum. Lineage (NCBI taxonomy): Eukaryota > Viridiplantae > Streptophyta > Gnetopsida > Gnetales > Gnetaceae > Gnetum > Gnetum montanum. The sequence goes on along the minus strand of MNCI01020267.1, from coordinate 192,586 downwards.
CAATGAATCCTTTTTGGTTTCAATTACAATTTTCCTTTCAAATCTTGTTATAATAATGATAACACTTGTAATGAAGAGGCACCATCTTCATTATGCAACAACATCATTTGGAAATGGGGATGTTATAGATACCTTATGGATATATTCAAAAGTAGTTTCCTTATAATCTTGAATTGAAACAAAATATTCTATGACCTTATGCATAATTCATAAGTGTTTCATTATTCAAAATATTATGCAATAGTAAGGATGTATTTATGTTACATAATCTTTCATCTCTCATCATCCTTAGATCAATTTATTTCTTGAATATACTAGCCCATGTTTTTATGTGAATTTGCTAACTAATTTTCTAAAATTTTTGACCTCACCAAAAAGGGGAAGATTGTTAACCTTTTGGTATGTTAAAACCTTAAGGAAAATGAAGAACATATATTATTTGTGGTGTGTGATGATCTTTCAGGATATGAATGAGAACTCAAGAAGATAAAATAAATACAACATGGGCAAGATGGGAGCATGGACAAGCATGGCTGAAAATGAAGGCTAAAAATCAAATGAAGATGATCTAAGGACCAGTAAGAAGGTAAATTGATAGGAGAAAGCCTTAGAAGATACAGCCCAAAAGTTGAGAAGATGTATTATAAAATTAGTAGATATCTCCATCCCAATGTAGATGTCTCTCTAAAGATATCCCACAAGAGATGTCCCATTTTCTAGAGAGACATCTCTCCTGAATAAAGTCTAATCTCAAGTATGCATCCCAACTTCAAAGGAGATGTCTACACTAGCCATTTGGTAGCCGTCGCATGAATTTTAAGGAGTTTTTGAAACTTTGAGAAAATAAAAAGAAACCAAATCTTGGAAATTGAATAAGAAAATGTTCACAAAAGATAAATAATTGTCTATTGTATGTTATTATAATCTTGTTCTTCATTGTAACATCATTTGCTTGATTGTATGTTGTATTTAACTTCAACTACAAGGACTATAAATTTAGTTACATTCTTTCCTTGTTACCCTATGGGGTTGATGTGCCTCTTAAAAGAAGGAATCCTCATTGAGCTTGTTGCGATCACGTTGGATTATGTGGTTTTGTAGTATCAAAACATTCAATATTGGAGCTTAATTTTGTGAAGGTTGTGGGATCCTTGAAGCCACATTCTAAGTTTGTTGGTACCTTGCAGGGTTGAGTCATTTTGTAGTAATGAAGCACTTCAATGTGGAACTTAGAGCTTATAGAGGGTATGATGCCCTTCAAACCACATTTTTAGCTTGTTGGGACCTTATGGGATTGAGTGGTTTCACAACAAAAAAATACTCCAAAGTGGAGCTCAAATCTTGTAAAGGTTTTGGTGCCCATCAAACCACATTTTGAAGAAACAAAGTCTAGAGGTATGCACTAATTCTACCCTCCAAGTGTGGATGTACCCAATTTGGAAAAAGACATAAAAGTTGTCTTTGTTTTTGATGGCTATATCAATTTTAATTTGGAAAATTATTCAACCTCTCTTCTAAGTTCTTGATCCACTCTTATATGGTTTAAGCTAGTTTTACACAAGGGCATTGATTGTAGTGGATTGTTCAATGGTACCCTTCATATTTTTAGCCTTCCTTCTATGTGCTAGATCATGATTGTACTTCTTAGCCTACTATCACTTTTTCCATTCATTCTCCATACTTGCTATCATATCCAAGAGTTCTTTAATCTAGGCCATAGAATTTTTGTGAACTTTTCCCATTATGTACATGTCCATATGCCCCTTATTTCCTTCCTTAGGAATTCTAAAATACACATTAACTACTCTCTTTATCTAAAACCATGATTCAGATAGCAATTAGTAGTTTTCATATACCTCTTCTTGGTGATGTTGAGAGGCTCACAAGCTTCTCAGCACCATTTGACCATCTTCTTGTAGATGATGAAAATTGAGATATAGGTATAAAATTTTAGATAGAATATTTTAACCATGCCTACCCATCTCTAAATTAAATTTTGAGGCAAGGATTTACACTAGATCTTCATGGGTTCAATAAAGGTGTGGGGAAACAATTGTAACTTATGCTAATCTCTCATGATCACTTGTAGATATCGAGCATTGGCAAATACTTTCATGTGAAGTTGGGGATTATTACCAGTATACCCTCTATAGGTTGGTACATTTCTCATGTTAATTTACTCGATTTAGCTATCATGAACATGATCCCTTTGAATGTACATAGCTTCAATGAGCTCATCATAATCAACCCAATCAAACAAAGAGGCATCATCATCACTAAAAGGTCTAGACAAATGCAAGTGCTAGAACTTAGGGAGGAGATCATCATTTTAGGTTTGGATTGTAATTTAGTTAATTGTACTTGATCATGGACATTCATGGTAGACTAGACATTTTCCTTTCTTATCTTCTTTGTCCTCCTACTCTCCATCTGAAAGATCAAATGAAAAGCTATGACCAGCCTTCCAATTGTCATTCAATCTTGAAGATCGTGCATATCTAAAGGTTCATATTCATCATACACTATCTCACAAGCTATATATGATGTGTGTTCATTCTCTAGTCCTATGTTATTTAGGGCCTCTTTAAGATCATCCACAATAGCTAGAATTATTCCCTTAGAGAATTATTTATAAGTGTCTCTTCATCTTCTTTGCTAATCTTAATGATAAGATAACATGATAGTGAAAGGTTTAGATCCTTTGAATGATAAAATAAGATAAAATTATTTCCTCATTCTAGTGCATTTCCAAAGATCTTTGGTGGATTCTTAACACTTTCCACCATCTTATTTATGTTCAAAACCTACATACAACATTAAAGTAACTTTCTCTCAATTTGAATAAAGGTGAAAATCAAGAATGTATAAGTATTTATAGGTAATTAGTCAATGCCTTTCCTAGAAAGAGCTCAATGATGGAGGTTCCACTAGTTTTGCACCAATGGAACTTATTATGTAAATCATGAAAGAGCTCAATGATAGAGGTCCCACTAGTTACAACCCCTTTTTGAGATAGGTTCAATGCTTGTGTTGTAATTCCTCTTGGGGAAAGGTGCAACACCACATACAAAATTCAATAAAAATGGCTCTTAGTTACAAAATCAATGATCCAACATCATGTCATATAGTCATGATCTCCTTGGATAAGGATTGAATTGTTGCAACTTAATCACATGGAAATTAAATGAATATTTTGATTTTTTAAATGTTTAAGGAATTCATAGTATAACAAGGAAGAATATTTTTCTTTATTCACTATGCGAATGCTAGACTCCACATTGACTAAATGGTTTTTGGCTATGTAAGCAAGGTAGTGGCCTAATAGAGTCTAGCTACACTTGTGAAAGTGATGGCTCAAAACATAGATAAGACAAGGAAGGAAATCAACTTACCCAAGGTAGGAAAATCTTCATAAAATATTAGATGCTAAAGGTCAAATGTAGGTGCTATGAAGTATTGTTAAGTATGAGAGCTTACACTAGGTATTTATAGTTTTTGCAACATAATAATAGAGGTTTGCTAGTATGATGATGCTAATGAAGATCCATTAGCATAACCTAGGCAACCAAAAAGCACACTAAATGGAACCTAAGAGAAAACGAAAAATATTAGGTCTACTAGGAAGGTGCATTAGTGTCCTTGCATTGATACAAAAGGTCTGCTAATGTAGGGGGTACATTGATGCATATTAATCAACATATCCTCCCTAGAACACTTTTCTTGACATGTTTGGATGAGAGTCAGAATATCAAGGAGCATGTTAGAAGATTCCTAATATTTCTAAATGGAGCTAGAAATACTCTAGGAAGTTTCAAATATGTATTAAATCTAGAAGAATGATATGGAAGTATAGGATAAAAACTTAAGACATAGAGACCTCAACCATACATGGAAAAATCACAAACACAAGGTGACTCATCAATGACACTCAAGAAAATAATTATTTATCAATAGCAAGATATAACTATATTCTATGTTGATTAATGTAGGTTTCTTGCATGTCTGATGCTCCTCTTAATTGATCCTAAATCATCTAGATGTACATTGTAGTTTTTGGTGCCAAATCTATACTCTTATGATGTCTATCCTTAATAGTATTTAAGCACAATGAAATCTTACATGGTCTACCATACAATACATTTTATAGAGTTGTATGCCAACTCTTCTATTAGCAATTATTATACGTAAAATCCATAAGCGGAAACTTCCAAATCCAATTTTATCTATACTATAAGGCACAATGATGTAACATATCCTTTAGAATCTAGTTGGCTTAGTTTTTTTTCATTGGTCTATAGATGATATGCTAAACTTAGATTTAACTATGTGTCCATCTCTTACTAAAGTATCCTCTAGAATTGAGATATGAATCAAGCATTTCTATCATTAATAACTTTCCATGGGATCTCATGAAATTACACTACCTTAACAATTTATAAATTATCATTATCATCTATACTAACTATAGCTCTAGTAGCAAGAAAATATGTATACTTCTTTAACAAATTCACAATCCTAAAAATAGTTTCATGACTTTCTCAATACAAGGTAATCCAATAATAAAATTCAAACTAATAGTCTCCCACTTTCACAATGAAATAGTCCTACTAGGTCTATAAATGGTGAAATCAAAGTCTTCTGGAAGCTTTATCCATCTCCTCTACCATAAGTGTAACTATCATTCATTCATAATATATTAGAGACTCTTATGGTAAGTTGAAAAAGTCATATTCTCTTCATTGATATAGTGTTGCCAAATTTTTAAAGAAAAAAAATCGTAGGATATAACTCTAAATTATGGACTAGATAATAAGTCTCATTTAGCCTTAACTGACGAGAAGAATATATCGTTACCCGCTCATCCTACATCAATGTACATCCAAAGCCATCTCTTAAATCATCTATACAAATATCATATATATTAGCTAGAGTAGGAGAAATCAACATTGGAAAAAAGAAAATCTCTACATTAGCTTATCAAATATTATCTAAAAAGCTAAGATCTAAGTACAGTTTGTCTTCTTTCTTAGTAGTTGAGTCAAAGGATAAGTTATATGAGAGAACTATGTAACAATTCTATAGTAGTAACTAGCTAAACCCAAGAAGCTATAAAATTCTACCACTATCTATGAAGATGAATAATCCTATACTACTACAATCTTAGATGGGTTCACATCAATACTAACCCTAGAAACAACATGTCCCAAAAATTGGATCTCCAACTTCCAAAAGAAATACTTAGATGGATATGCATATATATGATACTGTGTAAGCTTTGTAGTACTATCCTTAAGTGCTCAACATGTATTTTTTCATTTGAAGAATTTACTAAAATATTATTAACAAAGAATATCATATATTAATTTAGGAATGGTTGCAACACATTGTGCATTAGATGTATAACATCATTAGTATATTTTTAAACCTAAATGGAAGCACCATAATTCATATTAGATCTATTGCATCATGAATATGATCTTCAGTACATCTTACTTTTTGACTCATACCTAATGATAACTAGAATTGAGATCAATAGTTGAGAATACATGAGCTCCTAAAAGATGATCAAAATTTTTTTTGATATGTAGAAGATGATATCTATTCTTCACTATCACCTAGTTCAACTATTTATAGTTAGTGCATAATCATAGACTCCCATCCTTCTTCAATGTAAATAATACTAAAGCACCTTAAGTGGAAAAACTTGAATGAATTAGATCTTTATTCATTAGTTTCTATAGTTAGATATTTCACTCTACCAATTCTACTAGGATCATTCTATAAGAAGCATTTGAGATAGGCTTTTTTCATGGCTATAATTCTATCTCAAACCTTACATCTTACCTAGGTGGTAGCCTAGGAAAATATATATGAAAAACATCTAGAAACTTTTGCATCATAGAAATTTGATCTAAATTTGGTATCTATAAATGGTAAGCTAAGGCTAAATAGTAACTATGTATCTTCTAAGTTATCCATTAAAAAAATGTAAAAGTTAACAATCTAACCAAACTGATCAAGGATAATTCTGGAGCTCTATCTACTAGCCATTAAAATTTTGTAATCTTAGAAGCTTCTATTGATAGTCTAAAGTAGCATTGAACTATGTTAGCTAATTCATATTCAAAATGAAATCATACTCACCAATATTCATCACATGTAAATCATTGATCCATAATTTTTTCTATAATATTGATTGCACATCTTGCATATCTAGCCTAACCAAGTCTCATAGCCCCCAAAAAAATGCACTAACAATATTTGATGAAGAGCACAACAAAGGAGAGCTTCTTGGGATATGATGCTGGGACCTAAGAATGAATGACTAGTACCATGATCAAATACAGCTAACATAGAAAGGTCTAGTATCATACCTCATATTGTCAAAATAGTGTTGTGGTACATGTCAAATGACTAGCCTATTAGAGAGTACACTAAACCTTAGTCCCTTTTATCTTATTCTACCAACATATCCTATAGAAGTTTGACATTCATTGTAGCTAGATGTTTCTATTTCCAACATCTATCTTCACCACCACTTACTGTCTATTTTACATACTTCCTATCTTAATGCATTAGCTTTCCACATGCATAGTAGTTTAGGTAATTCCTCTAAACATGCCTTGAGTGACTACATCTAAAGTGCATATTAGTACCATGTCCAGTGTGTGGAGTAGCATTACTAATTGCTAACTACTATTAACCATCATTACATCCATAATTATCATATCCTTCATGAGCCTACTTGAATGATCCAAATCACTCATAAGATGATAACCCTCCCTTCTACATATATTTTCATTTCTCTTATGTTGTATCCTCAACTAGGCTTCTCTTTCAATCCATAGCTACCTCATAGATATCATCATAAGAAGTGAGGTGAAGAGGCAAAAGATGACACTTTAAGATTGGATGAAGTCCTTTGACAAATATATTTATTCTATTTTAAGGATCCATCAACTTAGTAACATAGCTATTAAGGTTCAAAAAGTAAGCATTATACTAAATCAAAAACCAACTAACTTGATATAATTAGTAAAACTCCTGCTCCTTCACCTAGACATACTAAGTAGAAATGTATCTATAGTTGAAAGAAATAAAAAAATTGGTTCACAAATGCTCATACATCTCATACATCCATAAAAATATAGTAGTTTTTGTAATAAGTGTGGTATTTTACACTTATATATTTACTTTATTTTTTTTCCTTTTGTTTAAGTGTGTTATTTTCTCATTTTTGCTAATAAATCTACTTTATTCTCACAGGACACAATGTTTTCGTTGTTGTTCACTAATGATGGTTTGTGCTTAATGTGTGATTGTCAATGTCTAGTTTCTATTTTTGAATTTTTATGTCTAATGACTTTGACATGGTTTATTTTTCATGAAACAGGCAAGGAGTCCACATCATCCACCCATCCAAAGAACTCTATGGTTTTCCTTATTCTAGGAATTTGAAGTCCCTTCCATTAAAAGAAAATTTTAATCAATCAGTAACCTAGGTAGCTCCAAAATTAAGAAGGATCCAAAGGTTTGTAAAGGGTGTGACTTCAAAGGGACTCAATCCTCTTTGTACTTTTCTTCTTACTTGAGTTCTTGAGTGTTTTTTGTGGACTTCTTACTGTTCCATACCATCCAATGATGGGGAGACAAATAACATCATTGCATGGAGTGGTTCCCATCATTCAAAATAAACAATGGGAATTCAAGACACATCCCTTCAACATGAATAAGTCCTCACATAGTGTGGTTCCCATTTAAAAAAAACACAATAATGGGAATTCAAAGCACACCCCTTGGACAAATAAAAGGGCCACAAGCATTGGTTATGAGACTTGAAAGACATGCACCAATGCTTGAAATTCCCCTTTCACTAAGGCCCTCTTTTTACTTCCTACTTCTTCTTTCCTCTCTCTATGGTATGGTGGTTGTTTTGTGGAAGCACACTTGTGTCTTGAGTGAGTGGGATAATTCTTAAAGTGGCGATGTGAAGTCACTAAAAGTGGATGGTTTTGTTCTAGACTGAGGACAGAACTTCTTCGATCATTTTAACCACAAATTTCACAAGGGACTTTTTATGACCTCAATTTGAATCTCCATTCCACCTTCTCTACCATCCATCCATGCTACCATATTTCACCTCATTGCCAAGTCCTATGTTATGCTCTATGTCTTAGTCTGATGTGTTGGGATTCTTGAGTGGATTCTTTTGGGTTTGTACTTAACTTGTCATGATCATTAAATTGACAATGGGGCCCACAAACCCCTTTGTTGAGTTTATGCAAGGGTCAAAAGAGCATGAGCCTACTATGGGGAGGATCCACTTCCATAGCTTTTGGCTTGATTACTTCAAGTTACTTACCTTTAACATCGCTAAAATCCTATATTTTGTATTTTCCATTATGTAAACTACTTAGTAATCCTTAATTTTTCATTGCATTCATCCATTAAATCAATTTTTCTCCAATTTTCAAATTTAGGATCTTCAATGCCCTCTTCTCATGATTTCATACTATTCTTGGTCTTCTAAGCTTTCATTTGACCCCAATTTCATCAAAAAATTCCTTGTATTTTGAAAGCTTGACCAAAGTCAATAGAAGTCAATGGTGGTCAATAGCTACATTGACAAGACCTCATCGATGCAACCAACCATCTTGACAAGGCGCCATTGATGAGGCCTTGTCAAAACAGTGCAAAAATACTATATATACCTTCAGACACTTTGGAATTTTTTGCAATTTGCTCATAACACATGGGGAATTTTTTTTCAAGTTTTCAAAGCCCAAAACCTTCCAGAGTCCATAACTTTCAAACTATTTGTCCAAATCACTCCATTTTTTGATCTTGCACTTACCAAAGGTAAGATCTTTATCATGGGGCTCAGAAACTTTAAGGTTTCCAATGAAAAATCAATGGATTTTTTAAAAAATTTTCCTAATTCCCCTAAAGGGTTATTAACCTTAACCATATATAAACATCAAATTTTTCTCAGTTAACCTTTCTAACAACCTCCAGAATGAATTATTCATAATAATAACACATAAAATAAATAATAATCAAATTCATTAAATCAGCCATAATCACAACTTATCCAAGTGTAACTACCCTTGAGAGTTAAGGTATCCCAATTTTTATAAGGTTACACAATGTTTTTGAATCCATGGTCTTATTGTAACTACAAATGGCACCTAATAAAAAGTGTCCATAGGAAGGAGAATCCTCACAAAAATGGGAGAAATGACTTAGAGCTAGAAGGGACCAACAGGAACAAGGCCAAAAACAACAAGAGGTGACCCATGCAATGAGACCTCTTCATGAGGAATCCAAAGTGTAATGCATTCAATAGATTCTAGAGGAAGAAGTGCCTATAGAACAATCCTAAAGAGAAGAAGCACCTAGACCTATGCCAAGGCTTGAGGTCACTCTAACTCAAGACTACCTAGACATCATCAAGTCTTGAGAAATTCAAAGATTAGTTCTTCAAGAGATAAAATTTGGACCATTTTTGAAAAAAGCTTTAGAGGATGTCAAAACATAATTTCAAACCTCTCCCATGTGGCCAATCGTCACGTCTAGTGGGGAATGGTACATGTAAGAGACCTATCTCTTCTAGAATAGTTGAAGGCTAGGCTCCATTGTAAAAATCAAGGACATTCAACTGTCCTACCTAGTGGAGGCTATTGCATAGGCATTGGGGTTGCTAGATAGTGGAACACATTTAGTAGAAATATCAACAAAAGGTGATCCTAAGGAAAAAAGGGAATGGACCCAGTGATGCTACAGGGTGGACCATAAGGATTATGATGTGCTCAAACTGGCAAAGAAGATTTATTTCAAGCTTGTGATGTATCACCTCAATCCAATAGTGAGGCCAAGCAAGATGACTACTTTCTCTAGTCGAGCATGCATCGCTCTAAGTAGAAAATTTCTTGTTAACCTTCCATAGCTGATTTATTTAGAGATCAAGAAGCACTTTAAGGAGAATGAATGTGGAAGGAAATCATGGGTGGAAATCATGAAGGATAAGATGCCAACAACCACTTAAGAAGAGAAGTTACTACCACCACCACCCACTTAGGAGACAACACTAAAGACCCATGCAATTCTTGAACATCTACATCAAATCCAAGAACAACACTTGAGTAAACAAGAGCAACAAGCAGGAACGACTAGGGTTGATCCATATTTGTATCAACTACCAATGAGTTACCTTAATAAGGTGGCTTGAACAATTAGCTAGATGGAAGAGCTGGTTCCATTTTCTCTACCCAAAGAATGCAGCTACCTTCAAGGTCAAATCTCAATGCTTGAGAGGTAATGGTGTCACTAGCAACATACCATCGATTCCTAGAAATATTTGGGAATTCCACCACTTTCTCAGTGCAATTTGAGAAAGGAGAAGAGGTAACTATCTTGGTGATCCAACACCAAGGGCAGAAGATAACAAAAGAAGTGGTAGCTAACTGTGTAGCGGAAGCACTAAATGCACCCATGACATCTGTACTAGATGTATCTACACTCCAAGACGTGTAAACATCTACAGGCATGGTCAGTAGGAAATTAAACATAGCCTAGCATGAAAAATTGCTAGAACAACTGATAGAAACTAGGAAACAAGCTCCAAACATCTTTGATCTCCCGAACAACATCACTACAACCCAATCAAAGCTACTAAATGCAAGGGAAAAATGCATCATTTTGGAAAAGCAACTAGAAATGGATCAAGAGCAAAATCAACACTTGGCTATAGAGGTTGTTGAACTTCATGCCTAACTTGTAGAATAAGAAATCCTCAGCCTAGTAATAACAAGAGATGAAGCTATCAAAAAACTTCAAGAATGATTTTAAATGGCTAAGGAGGAAGCAGCAATGGCCATCTTCAAATAGTCCATGGTAAAAGCTAAAACACACTCAATCAAAAAGGATCTAAATTAGATGCACTAAGAGAATGAAGCATTGACTGTGCAAAATCATCACCTGTGAAATGTTGATACTTAGAGAGATCAAATGCGAGAGTTCATTCATCAACAGTAGGAGGAGCTTGCTAGGGTAAATATTGAACTAAGGAGATTGGCCATAGAGAACTACAATTTGTCAATTGAGGAGGCACACACCTTGTGAAAAAAGTCTACCATCAAGATCATCGCCTAGAAGAATGAAACTCTCAAATTTGAAAGAGTGAAAAATCACTATAGGGACCAGGTTGGTTTGCAAAAGGAAATTAATGAAAAGAAAATCTAGATGGCAACAATGAAAGTGAATGAAGCCCTCTACTAACTCCAGCAAGGAAGAGAGATATGGTAGCCCATCCTTGATGGAATTGATGCCTACAACAAAGCAAAGATCCACTTGAAGGAGTTGCAAATCGAGAAAATGACAGAGTATATGGAGTTAGCCAATCTTTATTACAAAAACCTACTAATGCTGACAGCTAGACGACTGCAATTGAAATTGGAGAAACAAGTGGCTAGCCTATATCTACCATATGAGGCTAAGTTCAAACACCACAACAACACTAAGCAAAAGCTTGAGACTAATAACATTAAACTTAAAGTTATCAAAGGGTGATTCATAGATCAACGATCCATCACTAAGGACTTAGCTAGATAGATCAATGACTACTAGGAGCTAAAGAACACAGTGAGAGCATTTGACATTGAATGGAAACAATTTTTTGCCTAGCTCATCAATGTCAAGGAGTTGTTTCCAATGATCCCATGTCCTTGGGATGTGCCCATTCTAACCCACGTTGGGGAAGCTACATGGATGATGCATGATCCTAGAAGTAAGGAGGAGAAAATGAAAGCACTGTTAGATGCTTTCTGCCTCCTACCTGAAATTACAACAACAACAGGAAAACTACAGCTACCTCAACCACCGCCAATGCATAAAGTCAATGAGGGTCCCTCGGAGCCTCAGGAACCACCACCACCTAGGACCATTTGATCTTGTCCAACAAGCTTCACACCATCAATGAATGTGTTGTCCAATTTTTGAAGAGTTATGTCATAGTGTTCAATTTTATGTCTAGAACACCACCATTTTTATAATGTGTTGATTTGTATACCTAGGTACTCCATTTTGTGTCAATGTCAATTAGTTTTTTTAGTGGATACATGGGTTTAGGACATGTATAGAAAGTGTGAATAGATACTTATATTAGGATTAGTTAAATGCTAGTAAATTTGTTAATTTAGATTAGTTAATTAAATTACTTTTATCCATATTTGAACACCAATCTATAAAACATAAAAAATGATAAAAATTGAATGCCTCAATTACACTTAACCATACCAATGAATGTCACAAGTGTAATTGGGAAGACAACAATTGACCTTAAGGCTAGATTCACTTCCTAAAGGGCTAGTGCACTAGAAATGACGAAGTCCATGAAATTTGACCAGATTGCATGTGAACGCTTTTTGATTCATATGGTTGGGCATAGGGGTACCTCATCACACTAGCACAACCATCAAATCTTAAGGTGAACTTAATAGAGGCTTGTCTAAATTAGATTAAATCAAGGAAGGTCCAAAAATTTATGCTCCATGAGTTAAATTTTGGGCCTTTCGTAGAGTATGCACCAAGAGAAGTATAGGACCATCTAAAGGCCTCTCCCATGTGGCCAATCATCACTTACACTAGGGAGTGGTACATGGGTGAAATATTCCTATTCTAGAACAACAGGTAGCCTGGAGCAATGGTGAAAATCAAGGATATCTCAATGTCCTACTTGATGTAAGGCATTACTACATCACTTGGGTTGCCCAAAATAAGGGAAAATCTTACTAAAATCCTAATGCAAGTAAATTTGAGCATCAAGAAAGAATGGGTGCAACAATGTTATTGTGTCAACCATAAGGAGTTTGGAAAACTCACATTGACAAAGAGGATCCATTATAAGATTACAACCTTCCACCTCAATCCCATAGTGAGGCTAAGCACAATCACTACCTTCTCTACCCAAGCATGCATCGCTCTAAGTGGGAGATTCTTGATCAACCTTCACCAACTAATCTATCTAGAGATGAAGAAGAAATTTAAAGAAAATGAATGCAAAAGAAAGGCACTCCCCTTTCCATGCCTCATTAAGAAAATTTTTCAAAGGGTAGGGATAGTCCATTACACCAATGACATTGTCAGAACTATTCCGATCACCAATTGGGTAGAAATGATGAACAATAAAATACCTACCACAACTATCCATGAAGACATCGCTACAACCACCCAACAATGAGAATACAAAGAATGGCTCTTGAGTGAACAAAAGCAATGAGCAAGCATAAGTGGTAGGGACCCACCTATCTATAGACCAACCACAAGTCATCTTAATGAGGTGGCTTGCATAATTAGTTTGATGGATGAAAGTGGATCCATTTTCTCAGCCCAAAGAATGTAGCTACTCATGAGGTTGAATCCAAGCATCAAAGAGGTCACAGTATTTCTTGAAAAATAATAGAAACTCCTGAAAATCTCTAGGAATGTTGCAATCTTCTCGGTGCACTTGGAGGAGGGTGAGGGAGCAACAGTTTTGGTGATGTACCACCAGGGGTAGTAAATAGCAGCAAAAGTGGTCACTGATAGGATTGCCAAAACACTTAATGCACCTACAGCATCTACACCAAACATCACTATGATTAAATATGTGTAGGCATCTGCAAGGACCATAAGTCTCAAAATAAGGGCAACATAGCATGATGAACTACTAGACCGACTGGTGGGAACCAAGCAACCACTTCCGAATGTCTTTGAGCTTTCAGAAAACATTACTACAACCTAGTTGCAACTGCTAAAGCCAAGGAAAAAATTATCATATTGAAGGGACAACTTGAAACAACCAAGGAGCAGAATGAATGCTTGGCTGTGAAAGTTGCCAAACTTAGAGCCTAGATTATTGATCCTACATTTCTCAACTTAGCACTAATAAGAGATGAGGCTATGGAATAGCTTCACACCAAGCTCAAATGGTTTGAGGGTGCAATGGAAACAGTGGTGTTCTATAGATCCTTGATAGGGGCCACACAACATAAGATTCAAAAGTCCCTAGAATTAGACCCACCAGGAGAATGTCTAGTTAACCATAGAAAATCATCACCTATGGAATGTTGATGCATACAAGAAATATTTAATTAAATTTATCCATTAATAATAGGAGAAATTGGATAGAGAAAATATAGAACTAAGGATATTAGTAGCAAAGAACAAGAATCTCTCCATGGAGGAGGTGCATGCCCTTCACTAGAAGACTACAATTAAGGTAGCTACCTAGAAATCTGATGCTCTCAAATTTGAGAAAGTTAAAGATCATTACAAAGATAAATTCGATCTATAGAAGAAAGTAAATAAAAAAAATATCCAATTGGCAAAGGCAAAAGCAAATGAAGCCCTATAACAACTCCTACAAGGCAGAGAAGTTTGGCAACCCATCATTAATGGGATAGATGCCTACAACAAGGCAGAAATCTACACGAAGAAGTTGTAGATCAAGTAGATGATGGAATACATGGAGCTTGCCAATATCTATTACGTAAATCTAGCCATGTTGACTAATAGACAACCATGGTTTGAATTAGAGAAATAGGTGGCCAACTTGTACTTGTTGTACAAGGTGGAGTTCAAGCACCACAAAGACAAGATTACAGTGGCTAACACTAGACTCAAAGTTCTAAAGGCATACTTCATAGAATAATGATCAACTATCGAGAACCTATCTAGGAGGATGAATGACTACCAGGAGCTACAAAATGTAGTAAGGGCATTTGACATCAAACATAAATAGTTTGCTACTTGGTTTGTCAATGTAAAGGAGATATTCCCAATCATGCCCTATCCACGGGATGTCCCCATTCCAGCCGACATTGGTGATGTCATGTGAACTATGAATGATCCCTAGAGTAATAAGGAGAATAAGAATGCATTACTTGATGCCTTTCACCTTCCATCGAAGGTTGCAATTACAGTAAGATAGCCATAGCTACCTAAACTACCACATGTGCTTGGAGCTAGCGAAGGTCCTATAGAGCCTTAGGAACCTCCACCACATGGGACTATCTGATCTTTATCACCATCTTTACACCATTAGAGGATGTGCTATCCAAATTTTTGTAGTCATGTTATGGTGTTCAATTTTATGTCATGAACACTACAATTTTTTGTAATTTTTTCATTCGTACAGTTGGGCACTCAGTTTTGTGAAGTTGGTTATTTTGTTAAGAGTCAGTCAATAATTCCATACCTTTCCAATTTTGTAAAAGAACTCAAAGATGAGTTTCCATTTAGTCATGGAGGCATGATGAGTGTCAAAGTGTCATGTCAACAACTCTCCATTAATGCAACCTTATCAATGGGCCCCTATTAAAAGGGCCTTGTTTACATGGTGTTGCCCCATTAATGGGGTTACACTGACATAGGGTTTGCTATGTTGATAGGGCCTCATCAATGTAGCCCTAGAGAAAAAACTATAAATATAAGCTTCCAACCATGTTTATGGGCATCAAATTCATAGTAGTAGTAGAGCTATTATATTTTGTCTATTTGAAAGTTAGAATATCTTTCCCGAGTGCCTATAGCAAGAGTCATTAAGCGTACAAATCTTTATTTAAGAACTATTGTACCTAAACCACACCCATGTGTACAATAATAAAGATGAGCTTCTTAATAAACCTTGCAGCATTCTAGATAGCTTAAATGTTTTATTTATGCATTCATTTTTTTTATTAAATATTCAATCAATTAAGCTAAAATAAGCTAAATTAGACTTTAATCAATTAAGCTAAATATATTTAAGTACATAAGTACAACTGCTTCAAGCATAAATAGGTATTCACTTGGTAATCCTAGCAACATTATTGCTTGGTGCACCCAGTAGCGTAGTGCTTGGTAAGCCAATAGTGGATACATGGGTTCAAGATGTGTATAGAAAGTGGGATCAAGTGCTTATGTTAGGATTAGCAAGAGACCAATTAGTTAGTTAGATCGAATTAGTCATTAAATTACTTTATCTATCTCTTCAGGAACAAAAGAACATAAAACATACAAAGAATAGAAATCATATGCCTCAGTTACACCTAACCATACCTTTGTACTTCAGAAGTGTAATTGAGAAGACAACGAACAACCTTAGGGCAAGATTCACTTCTTAAAATACTAGTGCACCAAAAACTAGAAAGTCCATTGAATTCGACCAGAACATGCATCAATGCTTCGTGATTCATATGGTTGGATGTAAGGGTACCTTCATCGCTCATCAATAAATAAATTTTTAAACACTCCAAGAAGAATCTTATATTTTCTATATCATCTTTAAATTTAAGACCTTGCAAATTCATCATCTTAACATCTTAAAAATTTAATTTTAGTCAACATAGAATAGTTAAACCCATTTAGGAGTACTCAAGAGGTCATAAACAGAACTCTATCATCCATAATTGTCATTTCTTGATTCATTTCTTGTATCTCCTTCATTAACCAAAGTCATAATGGAGATATTTATTTTAACTAAACCTTGTGATAGTTTTTTTTCTTTTAATTTTTTAATAATTTTTAATTAATTTTTAATTTCTTCAAGAATTTTCTAATTCTTTTTATATTTTTTATTACTTAGTACATTTTTCATTTCTCATTATTTTTTAATTTCAATTATAGTTTTCTAATTTCTTATATCAATTTCCTTTTGCATTTATGGATATTCTTAACATTATTGTTAATGAAATTATCAATCATAGTGTAGGAACTAACTTCCTATCTTGGAGTTTTGTCCTATGATATTAGATTGTAAAAGAAGTAATTGTGCATAATAGTGAGGTCATATCATCCATTCATTTATTCCATTAATCAAACATCCTTTTCAAATGCTGGTAAGAGAATAAGATCTCTTTGAGCTTTTTGTGGAAAACATTTTATCTTCTCTATAGTTGATTTGAACCATAACAAGTTAACCACAAGTTACAGGAAGGTTGTGGTCTCTAATGTTATGAGTTATGGTCTCTAACCATAGGTTGTAATGACTAATCATGGGTCATGATCAAGTCATGTTGTTATACCATCAGCCTACAATCAATCATGATCTAACAAAAATAGAGAGGAAAGAAACTCTGTATATATTAAAAGTTAGCCATAAGTCATAGTAAATATTCTAACCTTTATGGCACCTTCTTGTGCTTTAAATTTTTCCCATGAGTGGACCCTAAGTCATGCTATTAAAAAATAGATTACAAGTAGACCAAAAGTTATGATCTCCTACCATGAGTCACAGTAAGATCATGGTTACTCACCACATGTCATGGTGAGTTCATGGTTATCTAGAAATACCTTTGTGTTCTTCATGAGTCATGATAAACTCATGGTGAAGTCATGGTCATATAGGAAATACAGAATGATACAAAAACAAACGTTTGAGGCAAATCTATGTAAATTTAAGATTTAAAACTTGGAAAGAAGGACTAGAAACATGTTCTATAGTCTCCAAACATGATGATGAAAGTTTGAATTAAAAATTAACATGAATTAATCCTTGAATTTAACTTATCTATGAAAAATGTACAAGACTACTATACACATGCATGAACCCTTGAAACCATACTTAAATGACTTCAAATAATCTTATAAATATGACAAATATGAGAAAAGACCATTACAAGCTAAAGAAGCTTGAAAAAAACATATGCAATGAGATTTATGTGCTTTGACATCAAACTAACCTAAAAGGAGTTGAATCTCATAAACATGAACATAAAAGAAAGAAGATATTAACTTGAATCTTCAAATAGAAATTGAATCTATTGTGCACTTCTAAACTCTTTAGTTCTTTACTACTAAGATGGGAAAACATACATTTAACTTCAGAAACTTGTGAGAACTTGAACTTTAAACATGCATGTAACAAATATTTGAGAATGCATAAATTATAAGAAATTATGAAAGAAAATCTTGCAAGAACTTGGGAGAAGAACCCATAAAATAATATTCACTCCATAAATTGAGAGAGACATGGTAATAGAATGCAAGAAATGAGAAATGAAAAAGCTAGAAGATCTCCATAAGAATACAAAGCCTACACAAGAATACTCAAGAAGTAGAGGAATGGATAGATTTCATTCACTTCAAATAAAAATGCAAAGCAACTTACAGGGAGAGGGGTTAACCCCTATTATACTTGTTTGTGGAGGATTTTTTCTCTTGAAGCATGTGCCATACATGAATACTTTTGGCTCCTTATCTCTCTTTTTTAAAAATTTACTCAATTCCTAATCTTCTAAGACCCTTTTTCTTCAAAGGAAAATACACTTATCTCTTCTAATACATTAAAGTAAATATACCAACATGAAATGAAAGGACTCCACTACTTCCTACTCTACTCAACATCAAAGGAAATGGAGATGGAGGAGTTAGAAGTCACACATTCACACTATTACAAATAGAGCCTTTTTTAGTTTCTAATGTGTGAGAACCATGGAGTTAGAATTTTTAGGATTTTCTTTGTTTGCTTCTTCAGTCTTTGAGATGTCAGTTGTCTTCAATAGGTATTCCAACTTCTAGCTTTGAAGCAGCTTTGTAAGTATATTAGCTAAGTTATCTTATGTAGGTACATACTTGAACAAGATATTTTCCTTCTTCACTTCTTGCTTGATTAAGTAGTACTCGACGTCAATATTCTTGGACTTCTTATAAAGGACATTATCATTTGAGAGTTAAATTACAAAACTATTGTTCATCATAATATTAATGGACAAAATAACTTCAAAGCCCAATTTTTTGAAGATCTTCTTAAGCCAAAAGATGTGTTGAATCCAATTTACCATTGTAATGAATTCAACCTCACATGATAATAGAGCTATGATACTTTTCTTTTTGCTACTCTAATAGATGGGGTTGATCCCATGAAACATGATTAAGCATGATATAGACTTCCTCCCTTAAAGATCTCCTCCCTAGTAAACATCACAAAATGCATGAAAGTTCTCATCTACTTTAATAAATTTTATTGCAAAGTCCATAATCCCTTTTATATATCGCAAAAGAATTCTTGAGAGAATTATTGTGGCTAACTCTAGGTTGTTGCATGAATCTTGAAAGATAGGATGTGAAAAATTCAATATCAAGTCTTGAGTAACAAAGAAATCTCAATGATCCTATCATGCATTTATAGAGGAAAGCATCAACAAAGGTACTTTCATCTTTCACTTGAAGTTTGAGCTTTAAAGGAAGTATAGTGGTGCCTATTTTTTATCTTTTATGTCATATTTTTCTATGATGTTTTTATTATATTTTTTTAATGCATCTTTAATGCATTCTCCACTTTCTCTACTTGGATTCCTAGGAAGTACCTTAGTACTCCTAGATAATTCATCTCAAAGTCTTCTTTCATGTCTTACCTAAAGTTTGAAATTAATTTCTCAAAATTTGATAGAAAAACTAAGTCATTAACATATAATGATATCATGATTACATCAATTTCTACATATTTAAAATAGAGAGAAGGGTCAAACATACAACATTTGTAGACACTTTTAAGAATAAAATCATTAATTCTATAGAACCAAGCTCTTGGAAATTACTTTAGTTCATAGAGAGCCTTATTACACGTGCATAGTTTTTCTTGATCTTAAATTTTAGATGCTTCCTATTGAAGCACATAGAATTATTCTTCTAGTATACAATCAAGAAAGGCTAAGTTAAGATCCATTTGATATATTTTCATCTTAAGATAGGTTGCAATGGAGATCATCAGCTTAATTTTTAAAAATCTTGTAATAGGGAAAAAGAATCCCTCATAGTAATTATGCTTCTTTTTCCTAAAGCCCCTTGATACCGACCTTAACTTATAAGTATAAATGTTGTCTTGTTTATCACATTTTATTTTAAATACCCACTTAGTATGAGGTGCCTTCTTACTCTTTGTTTTATGTCCTATGGACCATATGTTATTCTTCATTATTACATCATATTTCGTTTGCATTGCATCACATTTGATGGTTCATTAATTAGGGTTGAGTAGCCAACATTAAATTTTACTTGGATGCTTGTGTATCTTATTTGGAAGATAGTCTTAAGAATTTGAAATGAGGAATGGTCCTTCTCCAACCATATCCTTGACTCATAGGCCTCTTCTTCCTTCTTCTTATCTTTTTAATTGCTATAGAATGAGTCAAATCATAAGTTTTTCTCATCAAATATTACACTTCTTGATACATGTCACTTCTTAAGTGGATCAAAGCACTTGTAGCCATCTATCTTAGAATCATATCCAAGAAATAAACATGTCCTACCTGTATCATCTAGCGTCTACATAAGAGCATTTGGGATCTTCACATAACATGTACATCCAAAGAATTTAAGATATGAAATATTTTGCATCTTTTCATATAACAATTCACATGAATTATTCTCACCTATGAGACATGTGATGAGCCTATTAAGAATATAGATGGTCATGTAAACTACCTTATTCCAATAGGAGTTAGGAAGGAATTGATGCTTCAATAAACATCCATACATTTCCTGGATCACACCATTCCTCTTAACTACTTCATTAATTTTTGTGGTTCATACCCTTATGTATCTTACTTTAAGATGTTATGACTTTTATAAAATTCATTGAAGTATCCATTTAAAAATTCACCTCTCCTATAACTTCTTATGAATTTGATTTTTAAGACAAGTACATTCTCCACTAATTTCTGAAAATATTGAATAATCCCAAATAATTCATCTTTGGAACGAAGGATATAGGTCCATGTATACCAAAAAAAATCATTAAAAACCACCAAAAATATTTACCTTCTTCAAGAAAGATGGTGGGCATTAGACACATAACATTCATGTAGATCAACTATAAATGTTTAGTCCTTCTCTTACTTGTATTGGAATATGGAAACTTCTTTTGTTTGTTCTTTTGACATGTACCATAAACTTCGTAAGGTGTTTCTTCAAACTTTACTCTAATGGCTACTTGATTCTTGATGAGCTCAAGAAGGAGTTATCACCAAGCCTTCAATTCCATAATCTTATCATGTCATTCTTGGAAGATTATTCACTTAAATGTAAATGAATGAAATGCATTACTCCAAAATACCAGATCTAATTTTTTAACATGAAAACCTTTGTAACTAGATCATGACTATTATAGATAATGCATTCATCATTCTTAAAGATAATCTTGTTATCTTTTCTTGACATTTGACCAACTAAAAGAAGAAAATTATATAACTAAGAGATTTAGAATACATCATGGATTTAGATGAAATGATTATTATCGAAGAAAAATTTAACACTTTCCAATGCCTTCAACATTTACATAAGCCCCATCACTACTTTAATTGACCCAAGAATCTTATCTTCCTTAAACCCTATAAAACAATATTTATGAGTCATATGATTACTACATTTACCATTAATGATCCATGAAGAGGGTGTGATTTTTTTAGTCATGTAGAAAGTAGAAAAATTAGTGTTAGATTAATAAAATACTTGCTTATCTTATCTTGGGTTGATGAATAATCTCCTACTTGTTGTGCTTGAGTGTTGCCTTCTTAATGATAAGGTTTTGAAACTCCATTTTCNAATATAGAAGTATAAAAAGGTGAGCTCCTTTAGCATTTTCTTGAAAGGCTCATATTTTATCTTAGGAATCTTTAGGAGTATAATTGTAATTACTTCATGCAACAAAAAGTGCACAAAGCCATGACTATGTTGTATGATGACTATATGTTTGTCAATGTCATAGAAATCATAGTTCAAACCAAAGACATATCTACTTATACTTTAGATGAACTCGCATTAAGGCTAAGGGGTTTCCAAGGTTGAGAGGCTATTCATTATTAAGTTAAGATAATGTCTATGTAGCTTGAAATCCTTTAAGAGGTAAAGGTCAAAGAANATTCCTAAGATAAAATATGAGCCTTTCAAGAAAATGCTAAAGGAGCTCACCTTTTTATACTTCTATATTTTTAAACATAGTACTCTTATACTCCTCTTGAAGGGCACCCCAACACTTCTTTTAAATATTTTTACTTACAATTTTAACCATAATTTTCTCAATACAGTTTGTACAAATTATCCTCTTAGAAAAAAAGTATGAACATTTAGGAATATAATAGAACATTTAGGAATATCTATGAAGGCCATTTCTTTACCTTCTTCTCACCAACTTCTTAGCTTCAATACCACTTATCAAAGGTTGGTACTAGAATAATATCCCTTTAAGCTTGCTATTGTAGAAATTGCAACTTCTTTGGAGTTTATTTAAGGCACTAAGAAGTGACCATAAGTTGTAGAAAGATTGTGGCTTGCAATGCCACAAGTCATAATTAAGTTATGTTATTATATCACGAGGCCATCACAAGTTGTTGTTTGACAAAAAATGAAAGTACATAAGCTCTTTGTATACCATGAGATGCCCACAAGTTATAGTAAGCTTTTGATGAATGTTTTAGCCTTCATGGAACTTTCTTGTACTTTAAATGTTTCCCATAAGTCATGGGACTATTAAATAAAACTGGACCACGAGTCATAATAATATCATGGTTGCTCATCATGAGTCATGGTAAAGTCATGGTTATCTGAAAATTCCTCTATATTTACCACAAGTCATGGTGAACTTTTCATGAAGTTATTATCCTACACAAAACAAAGAATGATATTGAAACAAAATTTTGAAACAAATCTGAGTAAATTTAAAGCTCAAAACTTTGAAACAAAGACTAGAAAAATATTTTACAACCTCCAAACATAATGAGAAAAGCTTAAATTATAAAATAAACATGAATTAATTCCTTAGTTTAACTTATGTATGTAAAATGCATAAGATCACCATAAACATGCATGAACTCCTAAAACCATGTTTAAATGACTTCATATGACTTTAAAAACATGGGATAAACATGAGAAAAGATGCTCACAAACTAAAGAAGCTTGAAACAAGTAAATGCATCAAGATTTATATGTTTTTACATCAAATTAACATGAATGGGACTAAAACCCATAAACATGAATATGAAACAAGAGAGAGATCAACATAAATCTATTAACGGAAAGTGAATTCCTTTAATTAAAGCATAAAACCACTTCTATAATATTAAATTCTTTACTACTTGAAACACCATGAAAATTGTGAATCGGCCTCAGGTGAAGATTCACGATTTAGACAAAATTTCCTGATAGAATTCCGGAAGGTAGAACAAGGCAAAGCAAGGCGAAACGGTGCTCGGCATCAAGTATCCAACTTCCTTTCAAATTCCAATTTTTACTATGTTTTCTGTTTTTACGCTACATCATGCAACATAGCGTAATGACGCTTAGCAGAATTTTGCTTAACACAGTCCGACATCAGAAGGTGACTTACTTCAACAGATTTGGTGAAGTTTAAGGCCTGAGCAGCATAATATACGACTTCTCACATATCCTGCTAAGTCTTTTGTCCAAGGTCAGGTTTATGCTCTATTACGCAAGGTAGCATAATGAGCTTCAAAAAGGTCAAAAGAAAAGTCCAAGGGAAGTGCAATAGATCAGCCCCTTTCTTTTTGCAGATTGATCGCCTTATGCTCGTTACGCTACGCAGTGTACGTCAGCGTAATTTATCGTCGGGTTGATCATGTTTTATGCTTCACTATGCTTTGCTGCGTAAATGAGCGTAAAACAGCCTAACTCACTATTTCCATGCTTTGTTACGCTCTACCACGCGATGCAGCATAAACAAGTGAAATACAGCGTAAAGCCGGCTAAAGAAGTTACGCATTTGCTATCCATATGTGCAATACACTGATAAGCGTATTTGTGCGTAATCATGAAGTAGCTTCAGCAAAGTGTTGACAACGTACGTTGCAATGTGATGTGACATAGCCAGTTCTTCAAGTCAACGACATCCGGAAACTTTGGGACACGTGTCATCAAGGCCATGCCTTTTCTGTATGTTATAAATACCCCAGTTGGCGAAGAAAAGAAAGACTTTTTTTTGACTTCTGGACATTTTTTGAGAGAGGGGCAGTAGCTGACACCTTCAACTTTTGGCAGTTATCATCCTTGAGCAAAAACAAGAAACATTCTTTGAGCATTTTGGCAGCAGGAGTGATCACACCCTTTGGCGAAAATACAGTCCTCCGATCGGTGATCCTTAGCAGTTTTGAGCAGAGACTATCCAAAGCGAAGAAGATAGATCAGAGATCGCGAGATCATCTAGTGCGGCTGGTAAGATCTATTGGCCAGACACAGTTGGTTGATAGGCATCCGAGCTTGACCTTCCTTGCACTTCGTCTTTGGCTTTTAAGGTAGACCGAGCTCCATCCTGCACTCCTTGTTAAATAGTTTTCTTATTATTTTGTGTATTCTCCGCACAAGATAATCGGAATCTTCCCATTGTAACTTTGTATACAAAATACTCGTTTCATTCGAGTTAAAGCATAGATCTTGAAATCACGCATTTTTCTTAGATCTGATTCCCTTTGTCGCGTTAACATTGTCATTATTGCAATTTATTTACATCGTTTTCGTCTCCTTTCATGATTTATCGAATCAGATCATTCCACGAAACGCCTATAATCTTCGTCGATTTACTAATCTAGTAAGTTCCTATCTGATCGACAAGACTGTTCAGGGCACTACGGATTCGTTTTCTCCAGCACAACCCTTGCACGGATACGTGGTTAAGACTGTGTACATGGATTTTGTCTGGTATTCCAGCTACCAACATTTTCCATCGTTACACTACTAACATGAGAAAACATGCATTTAACTTCATAAAATTTAAAAAACTTGAAACTAAAACATGCATATAAGAAACATGTTAGAATGCATAACTTGTGTGAGAAATTATAAAAGAAAAGCTTGCAAGAACTTAGAAGAAGAACCCATTAAAGAGGATTTAGCCCTCAAATTAAGAGAGCCATTTTGTAAGAATGTAAGAAAAGAGAAAGAATAAATCTATAATAGCTTTCCAAGCACACAAAGCATGCACAAGAGTACTCAAGAATTGAAGAAAAGAAAAGCTTCCATTCACTTCAACTTAAAATGCAAGGCAAGTTTTAGTGGGAGGGGTTTACTCCTATTGATAATTTTTTGTGAATGATTTTTTATCTTGCATCATGGGTCAGACATGAAGGCTCTTACCTCCTTCTTTCATGTTTTAGTAATTTGCACAATTCCTAACCTTCAAAGGCCCTTTTTCTTTAAAAAAAATTCACTTGTTTGTCCTAATACATCAAATACCATTGCTTCCTACTTTACTCAAAATAAAAAAAATGGAGATAAAGTAGTTATGAGGCACACATTCAAACTATTTCTAACACTTATTATGGAAGTAATGTGGTTCCTAATACATCTAAAAATTAAGACTAACGCATGACCACTATACCTTAAAGGAAGAAGGAAGGACCAAGAGATATCAACAAGGATGTGACATCAAGGGGAATTCTTAATCCCTTGGAATTTTTTCCTAGGTTCCACTAATTATACATAAATGAATTAGCACTCATGTTTTTATTGTATATGAAAAACACCATTTAAATAATTGTTCTCTTATTATATTACTACAAAGATATGTTACTCATGTTTCAAGATATGTTATTTTCAAAAATCCTAGGCTTTCTTGTACTACTCCCAAAATGTAATCATAAATACATATAACCCATATCTAATGGTGCTTCTCTATTGAAATTAGCATTATCTCTGATGCTAAAAATATAGGTGTTCTATGTCTAAAGGTTTTTCTCTAATCAATTGATAGGTTTCATGTACCAAATTCCAACAATTAATTAAATATGTGTAAAGATAATAATGTTATATTTCTTATGTTTCTTGGTGAGTGGTACTATCTTCATGTCGTGGCTAGTTGGTCTCATGGTGATGGATCTAGGGTAATGTATGTGATGTCACTAGTAATGGTTGGACTTGATTTATAATCTCAATAGGCTAATGTATTTATTATTTAATCATCCATCACATGTGGGATCCACTATGATCATAGTAATGTACATCATGTCTCGATTTCCCAATTTCTTCTTACTTCATTCCATCTCATTGATATGATATAATTAAGAATTTTATGATCTCATATAGTATAGTGTAGGGTTACAACCATGGTAGATATGTATTTTGGAATAATAACATGGTCCACATTCAAATTCTAGGATTTCCACAAACACCTATAGAAGTGGTTATACAAGGACATTATGAGAAAGTGCCTACTTTGGGAATGATCCACTTGTATAACTATCGAAAATCATGATCAAAAACCAATCTCACACTCTTCAAAACATCATGGATAGCCTTTTCAACTTCATGTTTTATTATAGGAACTACTTCTCATTCCTTTTTATTAAATTTTAAATTGAATTTTCCTAATTTTCCCCCTAAATTCATTCCTTTTTTATTAATTTTGAGCTTTCTAAGATTCATTATTCATGATTTCAACTATTCTAAGCATCAATGAGAATCACACTCTAGCCTAGTAGCCCTTAGCAAGCTTTGAGATCTACTAAATGTGCAAGAACAATGACTTTTTAGCTAAAATGATAAGAAAAATGCATATCATATATGTTATGATATCATAGCTCCTACAATATCACATATATCGTAGTCTAAAAATTATAAATACCTAATGTATTTCTTTTATTTTTCCAAATTATGCTTCATTTTTTGAGGGAGCTTTTACCAAGTCTAGAACCAAGAGATTTCCCAATGCTATATCTTGTAATTTAAAAGTTTAATTTCCATTGTTCATAAACTATGAGCTTGAGAAATTTCCTAACACCTCATTTTTAAATGATTAATGTCATTAACCTTTAAAATGGTTAAAATTAATTAATAATTTAACATTTTTGATAGGGCCTAGGAAATGATATTTTGTAATTACCTTATGCTTAAACACCACATTTTTCAAAATTTTGGTTATAGTAAAGGATTCAAAAGTGTTAAGAGAATCATGAATAAATTTCAAAAGCTAACAATTGATCCCTAAGTAATTAAAAAAAATTTCAAATAATGTTCCTAAGGCTATCAAACCTTTGCAACCAAAGAAAAAGAGTCCAATGGGTGGATGTGGGTAAGAATTGATTTAGCTAGAATAATCCCAAGATGGAGGACAAGGAAAAAGGAGCAGGAGGTACAATAGATGCAACAACCAATACCCGAAACTCAATAATCTATATAAGGAAAGTCACTAATACCACTTGTCCCTCTAGTGGAAATACAAGTAGTACTTATTGAGAAGTGTATTATAGTAATTAGCAATAAGACAGTTTTGGAAAATGTAGTAACTAAGCTGAGCTTTGGATCCTTCTTGGAGTTTTCTCTACAAGAGGTAATGAAGCAATAATAAATCTTTCTAATATGGTCCTTCTTGTTTACTAACATCAAGTAGTTTTTAAGAAAGACATAGATGTTCTCTAAATATTGAGTATCCAACTTAACTATAAAGATAGGAGGCATCTTTATCTCATATACTATTGAATCCATTGTAGCTACACTTAGGATCTCAAACATTGGGATAAAAAATATTTCATAATCCATCCCCTATAATATCAATACTAGAATTCTATAGCTCCAGAGATCCTTTAATATCTAGAAGAAGTAGTATAAGTCCCTAACCACAATAGAGAAAGTTTATTTTAAGAGAAACATATAACATCTTTCCCACAATGCATTTAACAAAACTAGCATCCTTCATAGCCTATGGATATAGAACTCATCATCATCATAGCCTTGTTCTAATAAAATGGGGTGTGCTACATGATCTATTTCTTATCATTCACCTCTAGGAAAAGCTAGTTTTTTATTTGCTTGCAATTTTTTCAAACCATATGCAATTATTTCTTCATGTCTTTTTTAATCTTCCTTTTGGTGGCTTTTCTGGAAAAGTAATGTAGCAAGATTTTATTATTGGCTCATTATCTAAGTTTCTTTGTAAATATCTAAATCATCTAAGCTTCTTCATACATGTCTTGAATCACTTTCATATATTTATCATGTATATGTTTACTCTACAAGGTACACCAAATAATATCTCTAGCAACTCTATCATATGCTTTTTCCATATTAGTAAAGGTAATATATAGATTTTATTTATGTTTTCTAAATTTCTCCATCATCATATCAAGAAAATAGCCTCCCTAGTAGATCTTGCTAGCATAAATCGAAATTAATTCTATGTAACTATTGATTCAAGTTTGACATGTTGCTCTATGATTCTCTTCCAACGCTTCAAAGAATGACTCATGAGCTTGATCCCTCTATAGTTTGTACAATTTTTCACATTTTATTTATATTTGTAGATATGAATCATAATGATTTTTCTCTAATTTTTTAGCATTTCTCTATCTTTCAATATTTTTTAAATAAGTGTGTCAATCAAGAAACTCTTGTATCTCTAAGTGATTTCCAAGCTTCTATAGGAATCTTATCTAGTCCAATAGCTTTTTCATTTTTCATCTCTAATAAGAATGTCTTTAACTCAAATAAGAAATGTTCATTAACCAAACCAAAATTTGGTTCTTCTTCTTAGATGTCGTCTCTTCAAAATTATTCATTTAATAATTTTTTAAAATAATTTTTCATCTATGCAAAATTTTATTAACTTTTACAATATTTCCTCCTTTTACCTCTTTGATGCATTTGACATTATCAATGTCCTTACATTTTTTGTTTCTAATTTTTTCCAATTTATAAATAGATATTTCTCCTTATTTTTTACTAATTTCTCATAAAATTTATCCAAGATCTTATGTTTGTCTTTAACTTTGCTACTATTTCCTTCTTTTTTATCATTTATGATAACAACCTATTTTCTTAATTTCTAATTTTCTTCTAATCCATAAAAAATTATTTCTTGTTTTGGATAGCCTATTACACTTCATCATTCTACCACCATGTCTCATTTGGGAAGTATTTTTTTATCTTCTTTTCACAAAAAATAATCTTTCCAACTTTCTTAACGCAATATTTCATTTGGCCTCAACTTAAATTGGTAGAGTAATCCAAATTCTAGGGTTCTTCTTGAATCAATTGTTCTTTGAATAAGTCCATGTTGTCTTCCTTAAAATTCCATCAATTTATACATAAGTGGTAAGTTATCATCATTAATGTACAAACTCTTAACTCTCATGAACAAGAGGTAAATGAGGAAATGAAACTAGGTAAAAAACTTTGATAGCATTCATGCTTAAATACATGAATTTACCATAAATGATCCTTCCCTACAATGAAATAATATGTACATCCTTCATTACTAAATTGAGGTAGCTATGTTGGAAAAGAAATTAAAGAATTCAAAAGAAGATGTGAAAGTAGAATGAAAAAGGTATGTTGTAGCTACCATTGTAGGACTGTCCTATAATGAATTGGAGAAGAGACTTCACTAAGCATTGGTCAAAGTAGATATCATCATAAATGAACTCATGTAGACCAAAATACATCCTCAAATTTTGGACTTGGAAGTGAAACAATAATGCTAAGAATTATTATATGAGTAAGGATAGTTTTGAAATTAGAATTAAGCCCTTAAGGCTTGGGTGATAAGCTTAGAAGAATATTTTTAAATATTTTAAACCTTCACCACTAAGGTTCATAAGCATCCTCTAGTTAAAATAGTCATATCAAAAAGATATTCACCTTAGATACTAACTCATAGTTCTTCTCTATGAAGTGCCAATTTTTGTATTGTGTCTTATGTAAATTTTGAAATTAAAACTAAATTTTTTCTTATGTCTACTAAGATCCTCTTAGATCCATCAAATATTTTTAAAATTCCTTTTATAAAATTTTTTAATTTATAAATTAACATTATTCACTAGAAATAAACATATGATGTAGGGTTTTCATCTCAAGGATCTTACCAGTAAGCTAATGCTTCTACACCAATCATGCATCAAGTCTAGGTCAAATTTTTATAATCTATGTACTCTGAAACTAGAGTACTAGCTTTATTTAATAAAATTTTTAAATTATTTATAATCCATGGACATGTATGTGTCTAACTAAGATACTTTGGTAGTAGTTAAAAATATTTATGAAACATGTTAGTATAATTTTTTCTTCTTTATCTTGAACTCATGTCCTAATGTTTCCTAATCTCTATAATATTTTCAAAGTTTTGAAAACATAGTTGGGATATGTCCTCAATTTAGGATTTCTATCCAAGCTAGTACACATTATGTGCTATTTCACCTCTATGCATTACCTCTAGTGAGCTTGCATAGCCCTTGCATTTGAGGGTGATGGAGCTAACATATCTCATGCACTAGCTTCTTAGCAATAATGCATTCTTTAGAGATTTTACAATATGTGAACTAGAAAATTAATTGAAAAAGAAATTCTTGTGCAGTGCTCCTCATCATTAGCTAATCCAAAACTATAAATATTAAGGCAAGAGTCTTATTTGACACTTTAAGGAAGGGGTATAACAACTTAGAACTTTCTTTTAATAGTATTTACTCCTAAGACATATAGTTAAATTCCAACTTTATACCTACACATTACCAAATATAATTGAATCAATAACTGGAACTTTCAAATAATATTATCCACATGTCCTACTAGCTAATCCAGCATGCATCAACAGGATCACATGTACACATCAACTACTAAAATTACCATACATGACTATCTTTGAACTAATGAATGATACCACTTTTTTTTTACCTCCTCCAAATCACATGTTTGGTAATGTACATCATCTTCCAGTGGCTTCCTACATCTATATGTTCATTTTAATCTTAGCTAAATTTGTTATTTTATGGGCTAGTGTTGTGCATGCTCTATAATAACAAGGTTGAATCCATATCTTAGCTCTTCAATCATTGTGCCTTTACCATCCTACTAGCCCATAATGTTTGTACTATGGTGAGTTTGGCAATATATTTACTATAGAATTACTAACATATTCCTTTACAAGATAATCACTATGACGCCATGTAATAAGTAGTACTATGATGGTTGCTTTGGTGCCATCACAACTAGCACATTAATGACATATCCCTAAATTATTCCCTTCAACTTTATACTTATATCATCTACTTCACCCTATTGCATAGTGAGCTTCTCTATTTTCTATTTTCATACACAAATTCTCTTTGCCCTTCCACAATAAGCAAACACATTTTTTTTGTGAGCCTACGAACACCTCTAATGTTTATGCTTTAAACACCTAAGAGACCTTTACGATCAAGGGTTGGACATATTGCTTCATTTTTATAATTCCTTTACTTGGCCTAGCATCTACAACCATTTGAACCTATAATGAGTTCACTTTATAGATTAGGAAGCAAATGGTTTGAGCTAAAGAGGTAGCCATTGCAATAATTACAACATTCCCTAGTGTTGATAACTAGATCATAACAAGTGCTTCAGTCAACCCTAAGGTGAATCTTGGCTTCTTTGTCAAACTGATCCAACAAAGTCCCCATAAATAGAGCTAAAAGATTATTTCTTTCCCAGAATCCTAACACTCTATGATGCATGCTATCTATGAGTTTTTCTTTTACCAATCCTCTATCTCACTTAATAGAGGGCATATTTAAGTTTTTTTAGAGCTAGAAAGATGTCCTTAGTCTCTACCTCTCTACCTTCTTTACCAACATTAATAACAAGTCTCTTATACATGAACATAATGATGGCATATATATATACAAGCACAAGGGCTTGTTCGAAGTTCTCACACATGAATAGGATATCATCGATGAAGACATATAAATCATTGACCACCCGAATGTCCTTAAGTATATTGATCATCTACTCTACCAATTGATCACCTTCTCCTCAGCTCCAAGTAATGTCATTCTAACATTGACATGCATACTTTTTCTTCTAGTTTGGGTAAGTGCAAGAACATCCCTTCATCCTTTTGTTGGCAACATGAAACTCCTAATCTCAACTTTAATCATATTCCTTTCTCCTAAAAATCCTTCTCCTCATTCAAATTCTCTAAATATAATGACCTCACTAACCATGTAATCTTTCCTCACTCACTCAATGATGTGTCTCCTTCATCCCACTTAGCCTCCCTCTCTAACTCTTGTAATTATTGATCATGTACATGAAACAAGTCTAGCATTAGCCATCAAATCCTTTCTACCTAGTCTAACTTGCCTCCACTCATTGACCTGGCTGTTGATAATGTTAAGTTCTTTTATGCTTAGATCACCAAGTCCAAGAAACTAGAAACACTTAATAACTATCACAACATAAACTAAGGAATATAAAAGTTATATTATAAACTAAGGAATATTATAGTATTCACAATGTTATTTTTATATATTACCCCTAAACCATAAATAAGAATAAATAAAGTAAAGTAATACTAAATAATATATCTCACTTATTATCTTTTACACCATTTACACTAGAAAGAACCAAAATCAACACATTTATAGGTTAAGAGGAATAGTCATGTTAATACAATGAACAAACATAATGAGGCATTAACACTAGTAAAAGATCACAAGAAATAAAATTACTTTTAACAAACTCCAAAAAATAAGTAATATAATACATCAATATCGTAGATGGTGTTATACACCATGGCAAGGTGATAGGGGTCCTACTAGTTTTAACCAATGGAATTTATCATATGGAATGTAGTGTAATTTTGTTATAAGCTTCAAAGATGATGTTGAGTTGATTACCATGAACACTTGTTTATACCATTGCATTCAAGAAATATAAAAGAGATTATAATACATGTTGATGAATCACGGTTTTCTAGGCCTCGATATTGGCTACACGATATCAGGTACATGATATCACAACTTAGATATGATATTGTCTACACGATATTTTGATTCTTGTGTTAACCTATAAATACAGCACTTAGGTGCATAGTGAGATGATAATTAGATCATTAGAGAGTTAAAAGTTCTTTTCTTTTGGAAATTTAGTTTTCAGTTTCTTTCTTCCAAGCTAGTTATTCCAAGTGCATTCCCGTAGTGTGATGTTTGTAATTGTATGGAACCTTTGTTCAAGTATGGCATACTTGGACATGTGCATGACCAACAATAAAGATCAAGATTACTTTCATCTTGCAGCACTCACTTAGATTAATTTCATTTTTTTAATTATTTAATGTCTTCTTTACTTAACAATTGATTTATTGTTACTTACTTTTCCCATC
Organism: Gnetum montanum; assembly: GCA_015680685.1. Classification (NCBI taxonomy): domain Eukaryota; kingdom Viridiplantae; phylum Streptophyta; class Gnetopsida; order Gnetales; family Gnetaceae; genus Gnetum; species Gnetum montanum. The sequence continues at coordinate 159,492 of MNCI01020267.1, read as the reverse complement.
ATTAAGTGAAATGTGTACACCTTAATCATGAGAATTTAAGTGCAAATACTTGGCACGCCCAGCAATAATCCCATGAATTCCAAGACATGTATGAATGATTAAGGATGGATACCATCACCAAAGGCTAATTTAGGTTTTTCTCTTATTATTAATTTAATCAATTTATCTTTTCTGTTATCAGGAGTAACATAGAGTTAGTACAACATCATATGCTTCACTCTAAACTAAACCATATGTGACAAAGCTACTACTAGTCCAGGTGGGAAAATAATGAACTACGGTCAACGTATAACTATCTAGGTGCCACAACTAGTCCATCTATGGAGTTCAACCAAATTGCATGTACATGCTTATATTCATATGGTTGAGCATAGAGGTACCTCGTCACTCATCATTAGCACTGTTGCTGGGGATGGTGCTAGTTATCTAGATTGGTTGTATTACACAAGATCACTGTAACAAGGTATTAATAGTATATCTTTCAAGAAGCATCCAAACATATGCCACGAATTGACAATAATGTCTTACTCATGTGGAAATGATTATGAGCAACATAGTGCACCTATTCATTATGGAACTAATGAATTATACAATGAAGAATATTGGAGTGATCCACCTTATGAATGGATTTTTCATGACCATGGCCACCCTAATGAAAGTGAAGGACTACATTCACCTAAGGTGGACAATCTTAAACGTGATGAAATCAGTCCTAAACTAGGGGAGGACTCAAGGCCTAAGACCTTCTCGGTACTTAGAAACAACAAACCAAGGGACCATGAGGAACATTATAGAAGCCATGTCTATCCTACCAATTCCTCCTTTTCATCTTCTCCCTCAACTTTAACATCTAGTTCTGATGAAGATGAACATAGGTATAGAGATAAAGCTCCATAATAGGGTAAGAGTAAAAGCAAAAATCGAATCCACAGACACACTCAAGGTCATCAACATGAAAACAAGCCTCATCATCACCATCAGTCAAATAGAGATTTTAATCACAACTTCTCTAACGATGATAAACCCTTGTTAGTCCCTAAAAGCCTAATGTACATCACAGAGGTCATTAAGATATCTCACAAGCGTCACAAGAAGAGTCGACTACCTAAGTTCAACTTGTATAATATTTTAAAATTTTTTGGAGGCTATGATTCAAATCCACAACATTATTTACAACACCTTCCATGATGGTTATGTGCTCAACAATGTGGACAGTAAATGGAAAAAGCTTAAGCTCTTCCCTAGGACACTAATTGATAGATCCGAAGTGTGGTATAGATCATTGGAACCAAATTCAATCAGATGATGGTCAACCATATTAAAAATTTTCATTAAAAGATACTAGACCTATGTGCAAGTGTCTACCTTGAGGAGACAAATCCAAAGATAGAAACAAGAACAACAGGGACCCTTGGACATGTCCTTAGATAGATACTATGCCTTACTAAATAAATGTCCAAGTCATAGGTTCTATGAGAAAGAGAAAATACTCCACATTATAGATGGGCTTAGTAATGAAACAAGGGTGAACCTTGGAAAGTATGCCTAAGGAAAACAATATAAGTTCCAAGGCCACTAGGTCAAAGAACTAATAGAGCATCTAGTAAAAGAAGAGAGAGAATTATCTAAATGGGAGAATACTAAAGCATTTGAGTGGGGCCCAACTCTAGAAATAACAAGGGTCCAAAACCACAATGAAGAGGAAACAAACAATTCTAATAGGGTGATATAGTCCTAACCTCTACCAATACAAAAATTGATAAATGAAATTAAGGTAAAGCATAACAAGATGACCATATGAAAAAATGAACAAAGTGTGAATTTAGAAGACACTATTAGGAAGAGGGTCATCCAAAATAAACCTGGCAATCAAAACAAAAAGAGGACATAAAAATCAAAAATAATTAAGAATACTATTCAGTAGCCAAGGAGAATGGCTAAAGGTAACAAGGCCAAAGTCTCAACTACAGATAATGAGAATGGATGTGATGTCTATTTGTATGACCATCCAAAGGGTCATTGCCTAATCTTGTTACATCTATATGAGCAATGGGCAGGGAAGATGCACCCAAAATTCATACAAAGGTATCAATTTAGGTGCATCCCTATTCCACAAGGTAATTATGTACAACTACATGACCCATTGTACTATCCCGAGGGGAGCTATTACCAACCTCAACACTTTGCTCCACCACAATGGAAAAACTCACAAGCTTGGGGAAGGCCACCATCTAGCCAGCCACATCCTCCCTATCCGCCAAAATCAAATGCCTACTATGTTTAACATCCTATTTCTTCAACCAATTCTAAATTCTCTATTTCCAATCACCATTATCACTCTCCTAAGCACCATCAACCCATGTCTTCTCCTAAGGGATCACCACCTGATGAGTGGCAAGGTGCCCCTACACTCAACCATATGAATATGAGCATTCACACACAATCAGGTCAAACTCTACAAATAGGCTAATTGTGATATCTAGATAGTTACATGTTGATCATAGTTCGCTATCTTCCCACCTAGACTAGTATTTTCTTTGTACCATATGGTTTAGTCCAGAGTGAGGTGTATGATGTGGTCCTAAGCTAGTGCTACTCCTAGAGGCAATGGAAAATAACTTCATTTTAAGCTAAGAGGAAGTGGGAGAAGAGAATCTAAGCTACCCTAAGTGCGATGAGCATCTATGCTTAATCATCCATACACATCTTGGACCTCGTGTACTACTTATAGAATTACTGAGTGTATATTACTTAGGCACTCCTAGATACGCTACTAGGTTACCAAGTAGTCACACTTAAATGCTTGTGATTAAGTTGTACTCATTCTGCATTTGATAATAGGGATAGTGAAGGAAGGTAAATAAATATTAATTAAGAAAGAAATAAATAACAATAACAATTAAGCAATTAAAACTAAGTGAATGTTGCAATGATGAAGTAATCTCGATCTTTGTTGCTAGTCATGTGTGTGTCCAAGTACGTCACACTCGAATAAAGGTTCCATACAATTACAATCATCACACTATAGGCATGCATTGGGGAAGGGTTGAGATGAATTAAAAATGAACAAAAAAGACTTTATTCTAACACTAACTTGCTCTCCTTTCTTGTGTGCCCAAAGGTGTATTTATAGGCTTACACAGGAATCGCGATATCATGTATCTGATATTGTTATCTAGGCCACGATATCACATACCCGATATCATAGATCCAATATCGAGGGTCTGATGTCAATGGTCTAATATCAGCACCTGACAAACCATGATTCATCATACCCCCATGATGGAATAACAACTCATCTTTGAGTCTAAGAAAGTGAGGAACAAGTCCATTCAATTACAAACAGGGGATAGGTATGAGATTATTGAATGACCATGGACTATTTCCTGCCGCAATATGGGACTAAACAAAATTTAGACACAAACACAAAATATAAAACTTATGGAACTCATGGGGTTTCTGGTGGTGGTGGCTCTTCCATGGTGCCTTTCCTTTGTCCTGCACTTCAGGCTTCTAAGATTGATACCATTGAAGAAGCACATGACGTTTCTCCACTTCTATCCAAGGATTAAGAGCTGTCCATGCTAATGTTCCAATGTTTGATGGAGTTAGAGCTTTCCATGGACATGGCAACTGTGAGAACACTTGAATGGCCTTGACATGCCATGTCGTAAATAGTCTTCATTCCTCTTCATAGGCTGGGACCCTGACCTCTCCACCTTTTTCTTGGCCAAATTATGCAGTGACAAGAGTTCCCTAATGGATGCTGAATAATTGTGCCTCTTACTCTGCATGTTTTTCATGAGGTCCTTGGCCTCTACCTCCCCTTAGGGGTTCAGTTGCACCTTGAGAAGGTCCTCCTTGTTGTACTCTTTTAGGGCCCATCTATAATCACACAAGGATCAATTATTAGTAAGGTTATTGAAAGAAGTTCAATTATTTCATACCTTACTCATTTCCTTTAATAAATGTTAAATTATTTACTTAGTTTGATTTTAGAGTTAGAAATTTTCAAGGAAGTTACCCTAAACGTTTAATGTCAGACTTGATTTGTTTAGGTAACACATAAAAAGACATGTAATGGTTTTGAGGAACGTTTGATAAAATGATGACAAAGGAAAGAATAGATTTGGCAATGAGGTACTTAGAGGATATAAAATGATGTGGTGGTGTGCAACAAGTGTAAATTGTAAAATTCACACAAGTGGGTCCTTCCCAAAGTAGGTTCCAACCTATAATGCGCTTGTGTAACCACACCTTAAAATGTCCGTAGCCACTAGAAGGTTTAAATGTAATCTACAACGATGTAAAAAAACACACACATGTTAAATACCATCACGATGAGGTATAAATTCTATGCCACACAAGACGCAACCTAGAAATACTTAGACAATGAGGTGAAATAAGTCGTAGAATGGATTGCAGAGATTGGGACATGAGGTAACTGACCCAGGATACAATGAATCCTAAGTGTAGGGCATGCTTAATGTGTCATTAGCCTATTTCTTAAAAATCAAGAACAAGTCCATTCCTCTGATCAATGACATTGCATTGTTTCATCCAATGACGAGCAACCATAAGAGCACCACAACAGCAAGGTGTATGATCACTCGGTGTTTTGTCCAAGGGAGGAGTGATTTGGAATATGTGGCACACACACACAATTTTTCTTTGATCTTTTCTTAGGTGGTTCATCTTCTCTTTTTTTTTTCTTCAAGCCACTTTGGCACTATGTTCTTTTCAATAATGAACTAGAGAAGCCACCAACCTTCAGGCATGGGTGCATGTCTTTTTAGTGGGACCCCCTAGAATAACATTGAGTTTCTTTATTGAGTGCCTTTATTACTCTTGCTTCCATTTTTTGTTAGATCTACAAGGATCTTAGTACAACTAGATTGCATGATATCACCTACAGATGTCACCAAAGAGAATACACAAGTTCCCTTGATGTCACACCCTGGCCATTCCTTCTTAGTCTACCATTTTTTTTCTCTAGGAATTTTGAGCACAAAAGTACTTTTTAGTTTTTATGATGACAAGAATATCATCATACCCAGAGTAGAACCTCTTATTAATAGAATGGTTAGATGGATGTGGTGGGCTTGCTATCTAAATAATTAGTCACTTGAGACTTGATAGCATAGAACAAGACCTCAACCAACTAGTTACATGAGTGTTTTATTCATAGATGAGATTACCCACAAAAAGATAAATCAATAAATTAGAAATGAAAAATTGGAAAAAAAATTGTAAAATTGAAGAAAAGAAAAAATATTTATTAATTCTACTTATTAGAATGAAGGATATCCCCCATGACTGCACCTTTGAGTAGGGCTAGAATTAATAAATTAAAAATTTGAATCCATGCATGTTGGAAAGATTGAGGTTTGGTCATATTCCAACCACTGGGTGTCTTTTGGTATGGTAGTAGGAATGTACCCAAATTGGGGTGCACACACTTGATTATAGTAAACATAGTGGGGTAGATTATAAGATTTGGTCATGTGATAAGGAGCTAACCCACTATGGCACATGTGACCATAATATGTTATGCAAGGATCAATATGTCTCCCTATGTGGTTATATTCATTGGGCTGCATGGCTATTAGAGTATTGATTGGTGGTATTGATAAAGTAACAAGAGGCATTGAGTTTGAAGAAGAAGGTGCATCACAGAACTAGATTTGTGCTAAGTTAGTTGATGTAGTGGTTTCCAAACCATGATGTCTCTTTCTATGGCCATTCCTGAAGAAAGAACGCTTTTGAGTACCTCCACTACTATTGATAGTAGTAGCACAAGTAACTTTAGTGGGTTGGTGCTGTGGTGCAAAAGCTTCTGGTACAATTGGTGGTGATGTAGAAGGAGGTGAAGGATGGGAATATTGAGGTTGAGAAAAAGAGTAAGGCACATAAGGTGGTGATTTTATTAGAGAGGACATGGGTGGATAGTACTCGGAAGAATGATAGCGATGAGGTGAGGTAGAGGATGTTGATCTGGTTAGAGAAATAGGGTGTTGCATATAATAAGCATTTGGCATTGGGACATACAAAGGGTATAGTCTGGTTGGTGGTGGTTTCCCCCACAACTAGGGTTTTTTCCACTGTGGTTGAACCTGATATTTCTATACGAAATATGGATGTAGCATTCCTCTCCAATGCTCATGTAAATGTGACAAGATTAGGCATTGACCTTTGGGGTGATCATATAGAAAAACATTACATTGATACATATGATTGGTAGTTGAGCTCCTATTCTTATTGTCTTCAACCCTTTGTTCTAATTGTTGCATGGTGTCCTTTCCTATTTCTTAATTTGGCATAATTCTACCTCTACTAATGTTAGCATATTCTCCATATTTTTATGTACCGATTCCGTCATCTTATTGATTTTTGCCTTAATTTCATCTAGTGATTGTAATATTTTCAAAGATGATTCCACCTCCTTGAGGTGAGTTGATTTCTCCTCTTCATGATCATGGACCTTTGCTAATTTGAGATTTTGGTCCTATTGAGAGCTTTCAACATTCTCCCATTTAGCCATTTCTCCTTCTTCTTTTGCTACTAACTTAATAAGTTCTTGGAATTGGTGGATTTCTAGCTCGTATAGTTAACCTCAGGCATACATCCCTAGAGTCTCCCTTTTTTCATTATGAAGTCCATCCATGATGTGATACATTAGTCTCTCCTTGGAGAATCCATGGCCTAGGAATTTTTTTAACAAAGAATAGTATATTTCTAAGGCCATGTCCAAGGTTTCATGTTTCCCTTGTTTCCATTCTTGGATTTGTCTCCTTAAGGCTGACACTTTGGCATAGGTTTGGTATCGTTCAATAAAGAGTCCTATCATTGTTGGCCATCTATGAATTGATTTTGATTTTAAGGATCTATACCATATTTTTTCTTGGCCAATGAGTGTCATAGGAAAGAGCTTAAGTTTTTTCCATCCATTATAAATATTGTTCCATGCACAGGTGTCATTGAAGGCTTGTAAATGTGGTTGTGAATCTAAATCATAGCCTCCTAAAAACTTGGGAAAGTTATTTAAATCAAGCCTGTGTACAAAAATTTCTTTGCAATGCCTATAGGATATTTGAATAGCCTCTTGTATATGCATTAGGCTCTTAGTGGCTAGTAGGGGTGTTCATCGTAACTAGGTAGGTTATGAATTTGTGAGTTGGAACGATGTTGTCATTGTTCATGTTGGCATTCTTGATTTTTCCTATGAGCTTGATTTTTAGTTCTACGCCGATCCCTTGAAAGATGGTCATCCATGTCATGAATTGACATTGAAGGCATAGAGGAAGAGAAAGAACTGGAAAACTCATCATGACTATTGTAATTCTTCCAATCATCCTCGGATAAATTCTTGTTAACTATTGAGAAGGTCCCAAGCCTTATGGGCCCCCTCGTTCTATAGGATGTCCCATCCTGACTAGAGGTGTCAGAGTTGGATGACAAGAGTTCTTGAGTATCATTGGGGTGTTCATGAACATAGGGGATCCCTACATAAGGTTGAGTACTCCAAACTTCATCTTCATCATCGTATAATTTGTTGGTTCTCCAATGAATTGCCTTGTTGGTTGTTGTGTTATCATAGTCTTGTGAGAGAGACATTGTTGTGAATTTGTGTGTGACTTAATTGAAATTAAGTTCTTTTCTAAAAGTTATATCATGAATACTTTGTTATAGTGATCTTGTATGATATAACTAATCTAAATAACTAGCACCATCCTTGGCAATGGGACCAATGATGAGTGACAAGGTACCCCTACACTCAACCATATGAATACGAGTGTTCACGCATGATTCGGTCAAAATCTGTAGATGGGCTAGTTGTGGTATCTAGATAGTTACATGTTAATCATAGTTCATTGTCTTCCAACTTGGACTAGTATTTTCTTTGCCACATATGGTTAGTCTAGAGTGAGGTGTATTATGTGATCCTACGCTAGTACTACTCCTAGAAGCAATGGAAAATAACTTTGTTTTAAGCTAAGAGGGAGTGGGAGAAGAGAATCTAAGCTAGCCTAAGTGCAATGAGCATCCATCCTTAATCATCCATACACATCTTGGACCTCCTGTACTACTTGTGGGATTACCAAGCATATATTACTTGAACGCTCCTAGATACACTACTAGGTTACCAAGTAGTCACACTTAAATGCTTATGATTAATTGGTACTCATTTCACTTTTAATAACAAGGATAGTGAAGGAAGGTAAAGAAATATTAATTAAGAAATCAATAAATAACAATAACAATTAAGTAATTAAAACTAAGTGAATGCTACAATGATGAAGTAATCTCGATCTTTATTATCGGTCATGTGCGTGTCCAAGTATGTCACACTCGAATAAAGGTTCCATACAATTACAATCATCACACTACAAGCATGCACTAGGGAAGGTTAAGATGAACTAAAGATGAACAAAAAAGACTCTATTCTAACACTAACTTACTCCCCTTTCCTATGCACCCAAAGGTTTATTTATAGGCTTACAAAGGAATTGCGATATCATGTATCCGATGTTGTTATCCAGGCTGTGATATCATGTACCCGATATCATAGGTCCAATATCAAGGATCTGATGTCAAGGATCTGATATCAGCACTTGACAAACCATGATTCATCACCACCTCATACTTCTCCTCACCCTTGGTATTCTCATCCTTCAAGTCCTTCTACATCACCATCAAATGTATCAGACAGTTCTATACCACCATGCCAACCAGTGAATGTAACTTGTGCTACTACGATTAATGAAAGTAGGTTCCTTCTGTAATGTTGGAAGCATCCCTTCTTTAGGCATGACCATAAGAATAAGAATCACACTTCCAAACCTACTTCACCTTCTAAACCAGCCCAAGGAAAACCTAGTGCCACACCTTCCTTAGCTCCATCAACAACCCCTGTTACTATATCTAGGCCTCCACTTCACACTCCAACATCCACATGATCCAGTGAATTCACCAATGTGAAGGGACACACAGATCCATGCATACTTCCATATAGTCAAGGGTGTTATAGTGGGCAAAATTTCACTCATAATGTACACACACTATCTAACCTACCCCACTATGGTTTCTATAATCAGGTGTCTCACCAACAATTTCTCTACCCAGCCACCATACCACTAATTGACACCTAGTGGCTAGGGCATGATGGGCCCCCAACATTTCATACATGCATGAAGCCTATTCATCCACTTATTAATCCTAGCCACAACCAAATTTTTAGTCATGGGGGTCACCCCCCATTCTAATTTCCAAGATTTTAAAGTGTTATTTTATTCTTTTATTTCATGATTTTTTGTCATTTCTCTATTTCTTTTACTTTTTCTAACTGTTGTTTTCAATTTACCATTGTAATCTTGATTGTGAATAAGTTGATCATGTTACCCATTAGGGTGAGGTTTTTCTCTATGTTGCCTAGTCATAAGGGACTGATTATTCAGACATTGAGACCGCAACATCCATCCACCCATTCCATTAATAAGAGGTTTGTGCTTTGGTCACAATGGTAGTCTTTTTCATCATCCAACTATAAATAATTTGATAATCATTGTGCCTAGAGAGACAAGTGAAGGACCAAGGTGGAATGATAAGGGTATGACATCAAGATGATTCATAGATTCTCTTTGGCTACTTTTGTATGTTCTATTGTATTTCCGAGGTTGTAACTATATCCTTGTAGATCTAATAAAAAGTGGAAGAGCAACTCAAATGGCACTAAATTAGCTTTTGTGGGTTCCACTAAAAAGACATGTACCCATGCCTGAAGTTAGGAAACTTCATAGAGCCAAACATGAATAAAAAAAAATAAAAAAAAGAAAAATGAAAGAAAGGAAGAGAGTGATCCACCATGACGCTCCTCCCTTGAAAAAAACACCAAGTGATCTTACTGCTTACAACTCTAATAGGCTTATGGTTGTTTGTCGATGGGATGAAGTGATGCAGTGTAACTACAATGTGGTATGGACTTGGTTTGGAGCTTGGAAATCCAGACACATGGTTATTTAATCACTAGTTACACACAATATTCCATTATGACCATCATTAGAAACCTCATGTCCAGATTTTAGTGATCCCTTCTGTCATCCATCCCATCTTGTTGCCCAAGTGTTCATAACTTATGGTTGGTGTAATGTAGCATTATTATCTCAACTCAATGGTTTTAACATATGTGTTTTGTTCACAGGTATATGTTGCATTCAACTTATCTAATGCCTATGTACATTAGAGGTGTGATTCCAAAAGGGCATCATAAGCTAGAGCCTACTTTGGGGAGGACCCACATGTGTAACTTTTGTAACTTGTCCCTATTACACACAACGCATTAGTTTACATCCTTTGAATACTTACCAAAGTGTACTATCCTTTCCTTATCATTGTTGTGATGTCCAAAAATGTCAGTGGTTGGAACACCGAGAGGTCTCCAAGCATATAACCTAACCTCAAATTTGTGCGAGGGCCATGTTAAAGAGAATGGAAATAGGGTGCCCTAAATGGTCTTGTCGCTTAGACAGGGACTTACATGGTGTTAAAATGACCAAGTGTGAGAAGATTTTATACTGCGTTATGCATGGGCATCAGGTCTAGGAAGGCTAGAGCATAGCAGGGTGTCCTAGCCTGAGAACTGTGACGTGAACATGAAAATATGTATGAAAAGTGAGAAAATACAAGTGTCACACTGAATGCCAAAGATAAATGCTTAAGAAATGCAACAGAGTTTGAGAACAGTAGTGCATCATCCCAAAAGAGGAAGCATAGCTGATTCAAAAAGGGATACACAGTGTACAGTAGGTGAAGTGGGAGCACAGTCACAGCCTCGATGGTGTCAGGCTATGAAGTCTAGTGCTCACCATGTTGGACTATGCCTGCTGGGTTGATAGCCATGGTGTACCATGTGATGTTCTATAGGGTTGCAATGGAGATGCAATGTACCGTGCAATGTAGTTGTGCCTCTCTACTAGTGTAGTGTGCTCTGGGTCTTGTTCACGCATGGAGCGAAGTGCTAAGATGCCAAAGTGCCAAATGCCAAATGGAAGTGGAAGTGCCCACTACCTTACTAGTGAGAAAAATAAATGAATGCCAACCCTCCTTCTCCCCCTAAAAGAGGACGCAGGGGTATTTATAGGGCTAGGGTTAGCCCAAAATGTGGATCAGGTGCCATGTGGCAGTGCAGTGGGTGGGACCATGCTCATCTCATGTTATGTGTAGGACACGGGATGATGGCTATAATGCTGAACAAGGTGCTACACTATGCAGCATAATAGGATTACATGTGGATCTACAGAAAGTGCCAACATTCTAAGACTTAGAAAAAATTTGCAAATCTAGTAGTTGGAGCTGACTACACTCAACACTTTGAAAAATATGGGCAAAGTGCCACCATATTTGTAGTCATGATGTTGAAATCCGAAATTTTGTGGTGTTTAAATTGTGATTAATTGTTCCTCAACAATTACTCTACACCCTTTATCCTAACCCCTTTTCACAAATTTTCATATATGATCCCACCATGACATACTTCTAGTACCTTAAAATTAATTTTATAAATACCCCAAGGCTTCTAATTTAGTCTCCAATCCTTCATTACATATCAAAAATTTATTATTCCCACTCAATCCTTACATTCAATGCATTTTGGTGGGGACACGATATCGCATATGCAATATCACGTCTGATGCAATACTAGGTACCTAATATCAGGTATGTGATATTGCATCTTCCCTACCTATATATGCTAATGACCCAGTTCACTTCGAGTTCATTTCTCTCATTTGAAACTAGGGGAGTTGTTGAAATTTTCCTTTGTGACTTAGAGCTTTACATATCCATCTTCCAAGTGCAATATCTTGCTCCCTAACATTTCGATATCAATTTTGTTTGATCCTAATTGAACCTGAAGTGTTCCACTTAGTCATGGGGGAGTACTGTGGTGGGAAGTGTGCAAAAGTTTTTTAAAATTTTCCATCTTCTGAAGGATATTATAGGGGAAAGAAATTCAATTTTTACCAAAGAAACCTTTCGTGTTTAAATGCCAAGCTAATTTTTATCAATCACCCAGGCCACCCAAATGGTTGTAAGGTCAACAATAACACCTTTTGGAGCCACTTCTTGAAAATATTTCTAACTCTAAAAATCACACTACACAATTATGGACTGTTAATTAAGGTAATAAGGTATGAATTGATAAAAAATTTCTCTACACAACCTTAGTAACAATGATTTTTGTGTGATTACATATGGCCCCAAAAAGGGAAGTTCGAGCAAGACCTTCCCAAAGAGTAACTAAATGCCTGAAAGGAGGCAAAGGCTAGGAACCTTACATAGAACATGTAGAGTAGGAGGTCCACTCACTTAAAATTCATCAAGAAACCCTTGTGATAGTGAAATCTGGCCATGCAGAAGGTGGCAAAGCTAGAGCCCCAAAACCAAGGCAACATCTTATGTTGTCCCCTAAATATCTCCAAGCCATTCAGGAGAAGTCTGCCTTTGTGTCTATGATCATGGAGCTCAATTTTGGGTCTTTCACTGAGTTTTCCATTGAACCAATGAAGACTCAACTAAAGGTGTCTCGACTATGGACCATTCTCTCAAAAAGTGGTGATTGGTATTTGGGTGAAATATACCAATTCTAGCATGGAAAGGAGGAAGGCACCGTTGCCAATGTAGGTGGTGTTTTCACTGATTTTTCTACAAAGGCCAGTGCAGAGGTCCTAAATCTTCCAAACGAAGGACCAAAAGTTGCTCATTTTTCCATTTTCTTAAACACAGACAAAAGGAAATTATGGTTAAAATGAGGTTACAACAAGGAGAATAAATTTTATGGAGAATTGACCCTAGAAGAGAGGATCTACTTTAATATTGACACCTATCACATTTTCCCCACCAAAGGTTTAAATAGATTTTCTACTTATGTAGCACAAGGCAGTGTGATTTTGATGGGAAAATTTAATGTGAATTTGCCCCATTTATATCTAATGGAAATATTAAGGATATTTGAAGAAAAAAATATAGGTAAGCTTACCTTTCCTTTCCCTTGTCTTATGAGGAAGCTATGTAGACATGCTAGAATCTTGGGCTACATGAATGATGTTCCTAGAAAAGCCCAAAATTCTTCATATGCTAAACTGCTCAAACTACTGGCTCCAAGGATAGACATTGATGAGAAATTAGAGCAAAAGGAAGAGCGAATGGTTGGGCCTAATATGCCTCAAATAGTAGGACCTAGCCAATAATAGGAAGCAAGGCCTAGCACACAACCCATAAGCTAGCAAGTTAAACAATCACCATTACCGTAACAAGACTATCGACTGTCTATCAGTCACCTCCGAACAATCGCTAAGATGGTTAGTTGGGAAAGTCATGATGTCGAAAACCTATTCAAGGTCATTGATGATGTTGTACAACCCAATGTTTCGGAAAACCCTATGAGTGGACATATTTCATTGATCTTAGGAGAAGATTCCTAGTGGTCTCAACATATCTCTTGAAATGTTGCATCCTTCTAGGTCAGATTGGAAACTAGTGAAGGTGCCACAGCTATGGTTAGGTAGCACCAGGATGTAGTAGGCATAGCAAATGTGGTCTCATACCACATCAAAGAATCATTTAATGTCCCTATTATTCCACTAACAAATTTCACGAGAGCATGTGATGCTCAAGTTTTGGCTGATTCCTCAATGACTCTTACAAAACATGAGGATGTTTTAGATCACTTGCTACAAATAGGACAAGTTATGATGTCCTTAATTGACATCCCTCAAGATGTCACAGAAAAACAATCAAACCTCATTTCCACCAAAGGAAAATTTGTCATGGCTGAACTTAGAGCTGAGCATGTGAAAGCTCGTCATCCTACAAGTTGAACGAAGGGATCCTTCCCAATTTATTGTAGCTAATCAATTAGACATTTTCAAAATAAGAAACTAAATAAATTTTTGGAAGAAAATAAAAAGGTGTCAAGGGAGAAAGAATAGGCTGATTGGGATGCTTCAAAGGCACAAGCTCAAACGTATGCACATTCTAAAGCTCTCAAGGCCTTACAAGAGGAGAGTAAACCACTTGCGACAAAAACCTTCAGTTAACGATAGTTGAGAAATAGAAGAATGTTCTTTGAAGAAATTTTTCAAAAAATGCAAGAATAATTAGTTTGGGTCAACCAAGATATTAATTGCTTGGCTAGGGAGAATAGAACCCTCTCCATGGAGGAGGTCCGCACCATCCATCAAAAGATGGTAATAGAGATATGTGCATGGCAAAATAAGGCTAAGAAGCATGAGAAGTTAAAAGAACACTTTTATGATCAGGTGGGGATGTACAAGGAAATAAACAAAAAGGAGATTCGTATGGCTAAGGCTCACATTAATTCCTTTAGTGCTCAATACACTGACTAGAGAGCTGTACTAGATACTTATGCCTTCACCCACAAAGAAAAACTAAAAAGTTAGGACCTATAGATTTAAGACTTAATAAAGTACATGGAGTTGGCAAGTTTGTGATATGCCAACTTGGCCATGTTAACTGTAAGACACCTGAGAACTGAGCTCAAGAAGCAAGTAGCTGTCACTTATGCTAAGTATGAGATAGATTTTTCAAAACATAAGAAAACATTGCAAAAATTAGAAGTTGAAAACTCTAAATTAGAAGTAGTTAAAGCAAGCTACCATGACCAAAAATATGTAGCAACAAAATTGGCTTGATGGCTAATAGATTACCAGGAATTATGAGATTAAGCCAGAGCCTATGAGAAGGAATGATGGTAGTTTGTTGCATGGTATGTCAAAGCAAACCAAATGTTTCCATAGCTATCATGTCCGTGGAAGGTGCCGGCTTCATCAAACATTGGAACATCAGCATGGACTATGCATGATCCTCAGACAAAAGAAGAGAAACTACAGGCGCTTCTCACCCATCAACACTCTCAGAAGCCTAAAAGGTTAGATAAAGGGAAAGCACTAATGGAGGAGCCACCACCTCTAGGAACCACATGAGTTCCAACATTTTGCATTTTGTATGTTGTGTTTTGTGTTCAAGTTTTGTGTTTCCACATTTTGCAACATGGTTAGTCAATAATCCCGTACCTTCATAATGTTTTGTAAGAGACTCATTTCTCATTGTATTAACTCAAGGATGAGTTTCTATTTAGTCATGGGGGTATGATGAATCATGGTTTGCCAAGCCCTAATATTGGGTACACGATATTAAGTATGTGATATCGCTGCCTGGATACAATATCGTATATATGATATCATGATTCTTGTGTTAGTCTATAAATACAGCACTCAAGCATACGATGATATGATTATTAGATCATTAGAGAGTTAGAAGGTTTTTTCTTTTACCAATTTAGTTTTTAGTTTCTTTCTTCCAAGCTAGTTATTCCTAGTGCATGCCCGCAGCATGATGTTTGTAATTGTACAACACCTTTGTTCGAATGTGACATACTTGGATAGGTGCATGATTGACAATAATAATCAACATTACTTTCATCATTGTAGCATTCACTTAGATTAATTTTTTTATTTTAATTATTTAATGTTTTCTTTAGTTAACAGTTGATTCATTGTTATTTACTTTTCCCATCATTAAGCGAAATGTGTACACCTTAACCATGAGCATTTAAGTGCAAATACTTGGCATGCCCAATAGTAATCCCACAAAGTCTAAGATGTATATGAATGGTTAAGGACAGATACCATCAGCATAGGATAATTTAGGTTTTTCTCTTATTATTAATTTAATCAATTTATCTTTTTTGTTATCAGAAGTAACATAGAGTTAGGACAACATCATATGCCTCACTCTAGACTAAACCATATGTGACAAAGCTACTACTAGTCTAGGAGGGAAGACAACAAACTGCTATCAATGTATAACTGTCTAAATGCCACAACTAGTCCATTCGTGGAGTTGAACTGGATCATTCGTACATGCTCGTATTCATATGGTTGAACGTAGGGGGTACCTCGCTGCTCATCACATATTGTATGAATAGAAACACATGTTGTCATGGTGAGACATAGAAAATTTTATAATTTTATGTTTTATAATTTTATGGATTTTATATTTATAAGAAATAAAATAAACATAAATACACATGCATTACAATACCTCTTAGAAATAGGTGCAATGCTTGTATCATAATTTCACTTAAGGATAGATGCAAAACCACATATGAAATGCAGTAAAAATGGATCTTAGTCACAACCTTGATGGTCCAACACTATGCTATACAGTTATGACCTTCTTGGATAAGAAACAATTTATCACATCTTAATTATAAAAAATATTTTTATTATTTTATTACCTAAGGTATCAATAGTAAAATAAGAAAAAATCATGAGCTTTGTTCATTATGTAAGAACTAGAGTTTTCATTGAACAAATGGTTCTAGGTTACATATTCTGATAGAGTCTAGTGCACTTGTGAAAGCAACAACTCAAAAAGCACATACAGTAAGGAAAGAAATCAACTTACCTAAGGGAGGAAGAGCTCTTCACACAAACTAGGCACCAAAATCTCTAAGAAATATCTAAATATACTAATCCTTAGTCAATAATTTATCTCGAGTATTTATATTTTTCATGTGGGAATCAAGGAGGTTCGTTAGTGCCTAAGCATCAACAAAGATTTTTCAATGTAGCCCAAGCTTATCCTATTCAAAATACCAATAAAGTGATCCAATCTAGGCTTACTAGGAGGTGTGTCAGTGTCCTTGAACTAACACAAGAGGTGTGCTAATGTAGGAAAATCAATGCATCCCCCAAAGCACACTTTGCATAATGGACAAAAAATGAAAACCAAAACCAAAGGGAGCATGTAGGAAGGATAGTAAAGCATCCGAATGAATTAAGAATCATCCTAAGGAGCTTAAAATCATGGACATAATCTTGAAGTATGATGCAAGGGGAATCGTACATCTCAGAAGATCAAGAACCTTAACTAAACATACTAAAATATAAACAAAGGACACATGAAAAAATTTCAAAATCTAGGGCTTATAATTGAGATAAAAATCATTACTAGTTATCTCATTAACAAACTTGCACCCCTCAACACCACCCCGGCCCCCAACCCCCCACCCTCCAAAGCGGCCAACTAGACAAAGCTAGTTCCATAACTTTAACACTCAAGAAACAAGGACTAGAACTAGATACATGATAAGACTAATGCAAAGGAATTACATATATATAGGCATTTTGACATAATATGTATTAAAAATTTTTCATCTTGAGAAGAGGGACTAGGGGGATGGTTAACAAGAAGAGTTTCATGGAATTCCTACAAGCTGTAGATGCCTCAAGATTAATAGAATGATCTTTGATAATTCTTTTATTTTGTATTCAGTTATCATTATTATGCATGTCCCTTACTTATAGTTTAGAAACATGATCCTTTCACCTATAAATCTTCTTTTTGATAGAGGCTTCAACTTCTAGATTAGATGGATGTTCTTCAAGTGGAATTGAATAGCGCTGACTTCATATGCCTCAAGAATACACCTATCTAAACATGTTAGATTACAACAATGCAAAAAATCATGTGAAATCTTTTGGCATAAAACTACTATTGAAAAAATCATACATGATAATAATGATAAGAATAATTCCCAAAGAAAACATGAAGAACAAAATCACAATCGAATGTTAAATATGTACATAGGTATGATGAATAACATAGAATCAAAAAACATATATCCAACTATGTCTCTCCCCCATGACTAAGTTATGAAACACCAACCTTGGAAAAAACTAACTAAATGCACATACCAAAGTATACAAGTACAATAATTAAAGGCATGAACATGGAAAGAAACAAATCAAATGGATCTAAAACATGTAATACAAATAACCAAAAAAATCAATATATACACAAACATGAAAAACATCTTGGTTAAACATATAATCTATAATCAAAATATGTAGGTAGAAAGCAAAGGTGAAAGGAGATTGTCCTGGTTAAATCATTAGACTCATCAAGTCACAATCACACACATGGAAGACTAATAAAATATCTTATTTCATATAACCACCATCATCCTAGGAGTTAAGCTTAAGCTCACTTTCTTATAATGCCATGCCATCAAGAATTCACAAGTGAACCCTTCCCATAATAGACACTTATCTTTCTTTCCCCTATGCAACCTATTGATGGAACACTAATGGATTCCCAATAACTAGCGAGACATAAACATCAAACATGAGTCTATCTACTTAGATGGCTAAATCTCATCCTCCAATTTGCTTAATTAAGTTTCTACCACATACAATGATGCATAGAATGGAAAGAAAATATGTGAAGAATGAAAGATGAGAAAAAGAAAGAGAAGGTGAAAGTATAACATCACTTAATCCTTAGCCAATCATTCAATTAGCTCATGGAAGCATGTGAGCACATCCTACATCCTATGAGATATTTGTTGTTGCATCCCTTTACTACTACTTATCCACACGATGGGAGTAGATCTTCAAGTTTTCCTTCTAAGTGCAAGGCCATAACTACCACTTCAAATGTTACCTCTTCTTAATTGTTCTATAGTATAACTATTGGTGAAACTAAATTAAAGCAACCTACCAAAAATCATCTAGAAGTTAAAATTCCAATTTGGGTTTTCTTCATCCCTGCACATATGCAAAGCAAGCTTCCCAAATTTCACTTTACTGGAATCCTCTCATTGATCTCTCTAGCTACACTAACCAATCCTAATTCCAATAGTGATAATAATTCCATGATCAAGAAATAATAGGTGTGGTCATGGTTTAGATAAAATATTATAAATTTTTACCATTAGGAGCAAATGGATTAGAAATTAGGTGGAAGCAACAATTGACATTACTAAATTTCACTAAGAGAGAGACTCCTAGGCCTTCATGAACATGGGTAAAAATGGATTAGGAGATTAGCTTGGATCATTACATTTGAGAACCAAGTGATCTAGGCAATGCATTAAACATGAGAAAGGCTCACATGGGTATTAGTTTAACCACTCAATTCAACTTTAATTGAGAAATCATAGGATCAATCTATAATGGTAAAACTATCAATTTGTATGAACTAATAACTTGGAGTTACATTTTC
This sequence comes from Gnetum montanum, assembly GCA_015680685.1. Taxonomy (NCBI): domain Eukaryota; kingdom Viridiplantae; phylum Streptophyta; class Gnetopsida; order Gnetales; family Gnetaceae; genus Gnetum; species Gnetum montanum. The sequence continues at coordinate 140,406 of MNCI01020267.1, read as the reverse complement.
CTTTCCATTACCTCTTCGTCTAACCCTTATTATTCTACTATCTTATTTTTATTTTTTTCTTATATTTTTATTTTCAATTTTTATCTTTTCTTTTCATTCATTTGTACATATTTTCTTTTTGTCACATCCCCTTCCCCAAATGGTGCCATTGCATAACAAAGATGGTGTTCCTTCATAACTAATGATGCGATTATTGTAATAAGACCCAAAAGCATAATTTGTAATTAAGACCTAAAAGGATGCATTATAATAATGGGCATGTCTCTTAAGGTGACCTTTAGGGGTTTAACCTAAGGTATTTATACCCAAGCACTAGGAATCATATAAGCATGGAGTTTTGGAGCTAGTAAATGTAAGTAATACGTGCTAAGTGATGTAGATTATGAAGAGGAATGGCTATTTCTTCTAGCTAGTAATAGGCCTAACCTTAGTAACAGTGCTAGATAGCATCTAAAAGATAGATGTCAAAGGAGGATAACCCCAAGGAACTATCATAGCATGACCCTAATACATTATTCTACATTACTAAAGCATTCTTTTCTTTCTCCTTTTGTACTTTTCTTGTTATTTTCTTTATGAAAAATTTCAAATGTTATACATATTTGACATTGTCACCTTATCTTTGTACATCTAATGTCTAACATAATGTATATTTGATGTTGACCATGACATCCAGGAATTGGATATCATACTTTTTTTTTATGAGAGGAGGGATTTTGGATAACCACATGAATCATGATAATTATTTGGATGCCAAATCATCACTTGGATTATTCAACTTGCATGAACATGAGAATTCATCCCCCACGACATCACATGCACAAGTTCATGAGATCACAAACTTCTTCTGACCAAGGTAGCTAAGTAATGTAGCACATGCACCTAAGTCCAACTGCACCAATTAGACTCATTCAGTGGTCAGAAGGATCCTTGATGATACACTCCTTTTATTACTAATGGTTAGGCATTCTTCCAAGATTCTAGAGCTTACATCCTAAAGTGTGAACCCATCACCTATCCATGGTTCTAGTAACATTATATTCAACAACTTGTAATATGATTCTTAGCTCCCCGTTGAATCTAATCCTAGTTCACCAATGATGGATAAAGGAAAAGTAGGTGGATAAATTCTATTATGTGAACATTTCATCAATTAAGGTTCCACTTTGGAACCATTTTATGCCTTTAGACCTGTTGGCGACCATTTGGGATGCGACTGCCAACGAGTGTCCTCGAACAGGATTTAGGTGCCTGCTGGTCTCTGGCAACACCAAGGCCCAGATACCACCAAATAGACTCAGTAGTTAATGTGAGTATGTGTGTGTGCTGTTGCAGCATGCGGTTGTGAAAAATGAAACGATTGCATTGTGTGTAAACTACAAATGACTTATCTTAAAGAGATTCAACCAACTTTGTCAAGTACTGTGAGTTGTTGAGAGTTCCTATTTTGTTCAATTGCCTAGTCTACATAGTCCTTATAATACCTACTTGTAAAAAATAAAATTTTGCAAAAAAATTTGAGCACAACTCTGCGAATCTACCTCTGATTTTCCCCAGAGAAAGAGATAGTTCCACAAGAAAACTAGAAATAGAGCAAGATTCGATGGAAATAGACAGAAAAGAAAGTAGATTTGCATGGACCTCAAATATTTAAACAAGGTAAAATGACATGAGTAAACACTTCGTAATAAAGCTATCCCAAATTCAAAATCTACAAATTGTTCAAACTTCCAAGGCTCAAATAAGCAATTTCTTCAAGACAATCCTACTATGCTACCAAAAATTTGTTGCATAAACTACCACGTACGAGACTACATTTTGGTTAGATAATGGATGTCAACAATTGCATTCAACAGAACCTTCAAAAGACTTGACAATTTTTTATTGAAATACCACGGAGATTCACTTTAAATATAAAAGGAAGCTATTCTGGTCCCATCAAAATACCAAAGATTTTCTGAACCCTCTTAACTATTGAATTGTTCAACGGCATGACTACAAGCAGAGGCTTTCTTACAATGATATCAATAGCAGTTCCTATATGTTGCACAATAATAAAATTTACTACTAAAATGCTCTTAAGGATTTTAAACACAAGTGCTTCTATGGAAAAATTTTAACAGAAATTATCTATCGGGCAACAAGAACAATAAGAGCAATCTAAAAATCCAAAAATTACTCTTCAAGGATGATACTATCTAAACCACTAGCTAGACAATTTAAACAAAACAAATAAAAACATAACTCACGGGACTATGACAAAGAGGCTAAAATCTTTTCTTTAGTAAGTCATCTTACAAGCAATCTTTCACAATTTCTTCCAAGAGTGTGTCTCCAAGTGAGAGCTCCCAAAAGTGATATGAGACCCAAATGTGTTCCTAATGTCTTCTCAAAAGTGTGTTGTCTCCATTGTGCCCTTTCCTCCTTGACCCCTGAAGCCTCTTTATAGGGTTCAAAAGGTACGTAGGTAAGTTACAAAATATCTTGGGTGGTCATAACCACCATAGAGATAAAAAAGCTACAATGGACAAGTGTCCCATGTAGTTGCCAAGTGTCTTCATTTAGTTGCCAAGTGTTCACCATGAAGAGAAACAAGTTGCAGTTGACACGTGTTCCATTTAGTTGACAAGTGGCCATTGTGGAGTTAAAGAGGTTGTAGTTGACAAGTGGCCTTTGTGGTGGTTATAAGTACCATGGGAAATTAAAATTTAGTTGTAACCACCAAGGGGAAGTTATCACCACCATGATATTTAAAAATTGCAAAGGACACTTGTTCCATACATATAACATTGAATAACTGCCCTATAACTTCTCTTTCCTTTTGAAATAATAAAATATTTTATTTAAGTTATTGTAATAGAGATAGTAATCATAGTAAATATATATCTATTGGTCCCTAACTTGATGAAATTAATCCACAATCTGGACCACGTGTGATCTTTATGCTTGGTCAAAAAAAATCATTAAAAATATTAAATGCTTCCCTGATCTGCGGCATCTCTGTCTGGCCATGTGCGGAATGGCGTTACATCTTTTTTTTAACATTCTGCAATCTTCCCAACAACTCCATGACCATCTCCATCTCTACAGCAAATTTGATGATGTAGATGTGTGAAAAAGGCATTTGGTATTATGCTCTTCTTCGTATTCTGGAATAGGCTTGCGCATTTTTCTACAATGCAACCATCACTTGGTTGGTCCAATCGCTGCCCACGTGGAAGACTAGAACATGTCTTTGAGATGCAGAAACAATGCAGTGCCACTGAGATTGATGTATGTTAGACTTTGATTCATCAGAGAAAACTCGGTTGGAATCGAACCCATGTATCCATTATCAAATAAATCAAGTTTCTGCAGAGATCTCATGCCAACTAGAGGAGGAATTATTTTGCTCAGAAATTTGTCTGACAAACTCAGGTTTATCTGTGATGACAAATTCCCAATGGTGGCTGGTAAAGTACCATTGATAAAATTTCAGGATAGCAGAAGGTACTGGAAAGTCTACTCCAACTTCCCCAAACTTGGGAGGCACAACCCTTGTGAGATGATTATCGTACATCTCCAAATTTACAAATTTTGAGCAATTTGACACTACTTTCAGCACAGAAATCTCTTGGTTTGGACTCTCCCTTTTGCTTTGAAGCATAATTTTACCAAGATCTAGGAATTCCAATTTTGGTAACTATATCATGGAGTTTCGTCACTGTAATCCCTACTTCGGCAGTAGGACCTTCTACCGTGGCAAAATCCCCATCATTCAAATAATCCTTGCCTTCTTCTTTTTGTTCCTTTGCAAGCAGAGGTGGTACTAGGGATGGCCCAAGATGATGATTTCAATGAGTGCTGTAGTGATGGAAATGGACCACATGGCCTTGTCCTCCCACCAAATCACTAGTCATTGTGAAAAACCAAAGCCCCAAGAACAACTGTGAGCAAACAAATAACAGTGACCCTTTGGGGCAGACCTCGGCATCCTGCATGACTTCCAGAAATTCAAAAGCCTTGTCCACTGAGTTGAATGCTGACATCAGCAGATAAAATTACATCAGTCATGGTGTTATTGTTGCCGTAAAGAGTGATGACGGTGTCGAAGAACTACTTCTTAGACAGATCACCACCAGCAGTGATGTGCTGGCCCAAGAAAGAGTTGTTGGTGAAGATTTCATGGCCATCCTTTGCTACAATTCCTATGCTGCTGGACTACGACTACTACAAATTCTTAATCAAAACCAATTGCTTCCACGTCTTTGTTTCTGGCAATGGCTCCGCCGAAGTCACAGGCATCAGAGTCAACATTGGTTCTAACTGGATCCAACTAGGAGAGGCCAGGCACTTCCTTGCCGTCTACTTGGTGCCCTTCATTTTTTCCACAGATGACACGATTTTTTTTAACCATAATTATTGTGGTGAAATATATTCCACGAAGTAAGAAAACATTTATCTAAATTCAATTTTAGATGCTGGTTATCTGGGTTTTCCTTGCACGTACTACAACACAGAGGTATGGTTGATGTGATGATGGCATTCATGGTGTGACCAACCTTCTAATGTATGCACTATTTTTTCAACTCTCCATGCGCTCAACACGTTCTTCGGTAGCCACTCTTCACAGCAGTGCAAATTTTCTAGGTGACTCAGCACTTTCATGGCAGGTGTTGTCTCGTAAAGACAGACATCACATTCTCGTTTCAATGTTGTAATACCAACAGCCAGTACAACAGCTTCGGCTGAGAAATTCTCTATTTCGCAAACTACTATTGATATATTTCCATTGGTTTCATCAATTACAAAGTCAGTTACTCTTTTATTGGATAGAAAACGACACCCTTTTATCTTTAGGAGATGAACCCAAGGTCTGAAAATTTTCTCATGAACTGTTCCACAACATCAAAGAACACCAAAATCTTACTGATGCCCGACAATGAAGTAGTAAAACATTCCCAACGTTGTAGCTGCACTGCATTGCTCCCCTAGAGCAAACAGTCCAACAAGAAGCATTGGGTTTCAAGCATCCTCGTAAACCCTCTTAGAGCAACCAAACTACTTGAACAATTCCCTTGCAATTAACTTATCATACTTTTTCCAAGCATTGTCACTATTATCAAAATGAATCACTGGATACATCCATCAATGGAAGTGAAGTCAAAAATTCTTGTAAGGGTAGGCATTTGAACTATGGATAGAAAAATGAGCCCAGAGGACTGGGCAAATGAGGGAGATGTTGAAATATTGGTGATTCAACCTCAAGTTCGTTAGGTGAATACTGAGCTGAATGAGACCAATTAGTGAAAGGTTGTAAGCCTAGTTCTTGTGTGAGAGAAAATATATTATGGTATGGATACCAAAAACCATGAATCCCAACCTGTTCCATGAAATGGCCAAAATGTGCCAACAAGACCATTTTCTCATGCTACCTTTAAAGCTCTATATAGTTAAAATCATTTCCCCTAGTCGATGCTAAGTTCCAAGACACTCTCTAGGTATGACCTTGCAGTATTTGCACTTGGCCCAGTCTCTTTTTTATAGTAAGAAATAATTAATTTGTATTGTATGTAATTAGATTTTATGTCCTCTTCTTTAAATAAGTGTTTTCAATTAAGATCATAGGCACTTGCAAATTATAGCAATGAATGTCCCATATCATTACACTCTCCAAATTCTTGTCCTTCATGAATCTTATCATATCCTATTTTCATAAATCTAACATGACCATTAAAATTCCCTCTAATAAATGTGCTTTCTTTCCAAAGGATTTCTTGAAGTACTTGATCTATGAAATCCCAGAAATTCTTTTTAATCAAATATTCTAGGGCAATTTGTAGAGCATTTATACTAATGCTATTGATGATCCTATTTCCAAGCATAAGTTGGATGTTAATAATTCAATCGCTATGGAAAAATACTTACACTACTTTATTTTTCAAAATTATTAAATATGATGCACACTTCATTCTAGTGATTTTCTTTTCCTAAGTAGGAAAGTTTGTAACATAGGAAATGATGGTGAGTGCCATTTTTGGAGAACATCCTAGCAAGCCCATACTCGTTTTTCACAATAATCAAGCCTTATGACTACTACACATTGCTTCCAAGGGATGTCCTAGCATCTGAAAAATCTAAAAAATAAATCATCCATGAGATTTAATAAGGTTTTATAGTTGACTTCCAACCTAATACTAACTCAAACAATGTGTAATCTGTAGGATTTTTTCATGCCATTCAATAAGCCTAAAGAGAATCATTGAACTTAATGTCCCAATCTCTTCTATACCTACTAACCATTTCCTTGAGTATTCTAAAAATCTTATAGTTAGTAACTTTTTCCTAACCATTGGCCTAAAAGTGATAAACGGATGTTAATTTATGATTAACCTCATAAGATTCTAAAAAATTCTTCAAAAACCTTACCAATAAAGTTCGTACTATTATCAAAGATCAAGATTCAAGGAATACTAAACCTATCACAACAATGCACAAAGTGTTAAGCATTACAAAACTTTATGGACTAAAACTATCCTGTGAGCAATAGTTTCATCATGGTTCTTTTTCTAGCATAATGCCCACCACACATACCATGATGCACATGAGCCAAGATGGCACCTTGGCTATCTTTTGGAACACACCATATTACAAGGCCATTAAAACATTTTTTTTTTACAAATTATCTTTGACAATAAAATAAGACTTTTCCTAGTACTAGAATCATTAAATCTTTCATTTTTCCCAACAAGGAGGAATCTTCTAAGCCATTAGGTATTTGAATAACCACAAATCATGGGCATTCATGTTAGCTCTTTGAGCTGAAAATGACCTTGCAAATATGATCATCCAAAAATTATTGAATAATACACCTTCTTTGTTTTCAATTTACAACAGTGACAAATGATCTATCACCACATTCTCAGCTCTCTTGCAATTAATCATGTGAAGACTGAAATCCTATAAAAGAAAGTAGCCATCAAATCACATGGGAATTGACATTTGGTTTATACATGAGAAACTCGATGATGTTATGATTAATGTAGATGAAGATTTTGCATCCAAAAACATGATGTCCAAATTTTTGTAATGCAAAAATGATGGTCATCAGCTCCTTTTCAATGATGATATAGTTTAATTAAGGTCCTATAATATTTCAACTGATATAGTATATGTAGTAGGATCTCTTCTTCTCATCAAACTACATTAGGATGATATTTAATGAAAAATCAAAAACAACTATCATTATGTGAAATGGTTGAGTCTAGCTAGGACTCTACAACAATAGAGTTTGAGTTAACTTTTTCTTTAGACATTAGAAGACATTTTCACATTATTTGTTCCACAAGAATGGAACATCTTTCTTTGTGCGCTTAAATAAAGTATTTTCTATTCTAAAAAATCTTTAATAAATCTATGATAATAGCCTATTTGGCCAAGGAAAGCTCACATCTCTTTAGCTATCATGGGAATCTACATCATGTTTTCGATGGTGAAAATCTTATTAGGATCTAGTTATATTTTCTCTTTGGAAACTGTGTGGCCAAAAATAATGCCATCAGTCACCATCAACTCATTTTTCTTTGAATTTAGCTTTAATTTTATGTGGCAGAAACATACCACAACTTCTAGTTGATTCAAGGCTTTTTGAAATATTTTTCCATAAGTGAAAAATTCATCAATGAAAACTTTTATACTCTTACCAATATAACCTTGGAACACAAACATCACCAACCATTGGAATGTGTTTGGTGAATTGCATAATCTAAAGGACATATTCTTAAAGGCAAAGATTCCTCATAGATAGATGAAGATATTTTTTTTCTTGATCCTCTAGCATAATCCTGATCTAATTGTAACTAAAGTACCCATAAAGGAAGTTGTAGTACTCTTGGCTAAAGATATCATCCAATATCTAGTCCAAAAATGACAACAAAAAATCATCCTTAAAGGTGGTGGCATTAAACAACTTGTAGTCAACAAAAACTCTTCATTTTTTTCTTTTCTTTGATGCAACTATACTTAGATTGATCCGCTAATTGTCAAAAATAGGGGTGATGAAGTTGGCCAATAGAAGATGGATGATTTCACCTTTTATTATATCCTACATTTTAGAATTAAGTCTTCGTTGAAGTATCTACTAAGGTTTAACACTTGGATCAATATATATGTGGAATTGATAAATAGAGGAGTTTATTCTTGTGAGCCATCATGGGACCAAGTAAAGGCTTTTCTCCACTTTATAACTACCTTATTCAATTTAATTTTTTGAATTATTGTCGAAGTGGAATTGATAATAATAGGATGACCATTAGTGAGGAACAAGTACTCCAAGTCTTTTGGAAGTGGCTTGAGTTCCAATAGTGATGCTGGAATATTCTAGGATAAATTAAAAGTGTCCCAAAACTTAGAATCATACTACATCACTATAGAAACCTTCACCATCTTCTCTACTTCTAAATCAAACGATTCATCATTGGGTAAGGTAAAATAATTAATTGGTCTTTCAAAGATCTAATTTTTGGCTTCAAGAATTAGATCTTCTTCAAGGAAATTAGCATCCCTAATAATGCAGATATGTTCTATGAGATAGTAGTTACAATCATTCCTATCACATGAGATCTGCTTGTAATGTGTTTTCACAATGGCATATTTCATATAATTTCTAAGTGAAAACCTTGGAAGACTAACTTGGCATTAATAGTGCTTAGCTAGGCTCTTCCCATGATGATAGAAAAGTTATCTTCCATCTTGTTCTTTAATTTAATCACCAAGAAGTTTGCAAGGTATGAAAATCCCACCAATATTGACATTACAATGTTTACTTATCTCACAAGATACATATAGGATTATTCTATTAGCTCCAACATGATGTTAGTACTCTTGAGAGAAGGAAGTCTACAATCAAGGTATTGCTACAATGAAATTATATTGGCTCCCAAAACAAAGTCACAAAGAGCTAAGCAATGATCTTTCTCACAAATTTAAATGCTATGTTAAATTGAGTAAAGTCTATCAAGGCCTTCTTGGTTCTGAATTGGTCTTGCACAATATCAACATGATGATCTTTCTTACTAATTTAGAGCTAAGTAAGAACTTAACAGACGTAAAAATACTAAATTCTCTTACTAAACTGAGCTCTCTCCAGTTTTCACAACTTCTTTGGAAATGCAAAAATAAAATTATATGATTGAGTTTACTACTTATTTTAGCATTAAATGCACCTAACTAGCACATAATTGTAAATGTTTCATGGTTTTGATTAATAAAGTCATTAGAACCCATCTCTAATATCATGTTATGTTTTATGATTCTTAGATCACTAGGTCTAAGAAATGAGAAATATTTTGATGATCATTACAACATAAACTGAGGAATATAAAAGATGGAACATATCATGAATATTATCATGTTCACACGGCTATTTATATATATTACATATAAACCATAAATAAGGATAAATAGAGAAAAGTAATATTAAACAATGTGTCTCTTTTATTATGTTTAATACTCTTCACATTGAAAAGAACCAAAATCAACACATTTATAGGTTAAAATAAATAGTCATGTCAATATAATGAATAGACATAATAAGTGATTAAAACTAGGTAAGGAGTACAAGAAATATAGTTATTCTTAAAAAAATCTAAACAAGAAGTAGTATAATACACCAACATCATAGATGGTGTTGTACACTATGATGAGGTATAACAACGCTAACAGTATTATAGAATATAAATAAGAATTAGCATGTTAAGCTTGACAAAACATACAAAATATTTAATAAATAAATCCATGTCCAATCCTACACTCCAACCTCTACCTTGATCCATACCCCTTCATCATCCTAACCCTGAGCCCATCCACTACCTCCATGGTGTAACCCAACATCATCATATCACCTATAATTTCTTCTCTAGCACAACCCAACAACATCTCCATCCTCCTCCTAATAAGAGAATTAATATGCCAAATGAACCACATACTACTAAAAGAATATATCATCACATTGGCCTGATGCAAAAACTAAACACTAAAATGTGTTGCATCATAACCCATGACATCACATCCTTTTGGGTGTGTAATGTCATTATTAGACAATTTGAATCCTACCACTCCTTCCTCCCAATCGAAACCCTCCCAAATTTTGTCTTCCCTATGGATGTTGTAGACTTGCCTATCTACTGCTAATATTAAGACCTATAGTAGGTCAATCTTTGGCATGGGCGCAACACCTCATCCTTGTTACATTCTTATGGACTCTCGTTGCTATTGATGCACCATAGCAATGCTTCTTGCCACCTACTACTACTAACCACTGCATATAGGTTTTTTTATGCATGAACACATGTTTCCACTTCCAAAAGCCCTACAAAATGAAAACTTCTCACTAGCCTAAAAATACCATGTAAATAATTCTTTGTTATTTTTTGTTGGTTTGAACTAGGAGTATCCAATCTAATCTAACTTTTTTTATAACCTCAAGAACACAATGCTTGGATCTTAGGTTCCATTTTGTCCTAACATATTATCATTTTAGATGTTTTCTTAGGAAAATAAAAAGGGAATGATATTATAAAAATTTTATTTCTGATACATTATCCATAAACACCTAAGTCCCTCGAGTAGGTTTAGACATTGGGATAAGACTCAAGCAAAGTACACCTCAATGCTCATCAAGCCTAAAAAATATGTCAACAAATAACTTATCAAAGTCTTGGGATTTAGTTATAAAACTTAATCAGTGCAAAAAAAATCCTTGTATATCCAATATATTTAAGATAAGTAAATTAGTTTCTTTCTTACTCCACTCACATGAAAAGCATAGGAACTACCAAATAAACCCTTTAGATTTATCTCTATGTACTTGTAGTTGATGTTATACTCTTATAAGTGCATGCAATATCCCATAGCACATTTCATGTTGTACCCAAGGCTAAACCCTAATATAGAGTTAAACTATATAATCCTCCTAGGCAAAGTCCTACCAAGTGGATGTACAGAAAAAGGTTGTAGCCCACTCAAATAATACATGGAACTACCATGCTATTATGGTTTCAAAATCACAAGAAGTAGATGATTCTTTGTGCCCTCATGGCCCCCAAACCATAGGGAATGTAGCAGGTCATCATCAACCCTACTATTGCTCTTACCATCCTTTCCCACTTAAAATGAGTAATGATCTTATAACATGGTAATGAGCGGGCTAGGTAACCCTATGGCCAACCATACGAATCATAGGCGTTCACATGCGACTCGGTTGAATTCCGTAGACTAGAAGAACTTAACGTACACCAGACCCTAACCAGCAAACCCTTGGGTTAGAACATTCGTTGTCTTCCTAACCTCACCTGTGATGTTCTGTTTGTGATGGTTAAGTAAGATTAAGGCTAATGATTTTTATAGCTTTTTAGTTATCTTTTGGCGTCTAATTATCTTGGAAATTAAGGCTAGAATATTAAGTAATCTATGATTATCTTAACCTATATCTTAACTACTCCTAGCATAAGTATCTGATCCCATCTTCTGGGCACGTTCTAAGCGTCCCCCAAAACACTACTGGGTTATTAGACGTTAAGCATCATTGGGTTACCAAGTGTTGGGTTTACGTTTGAGATGGTTGTACTTATGATGTTTTATGAACTATAAGAGAGTGATAGCAATTAAAATAATAATAACAAAACTTAAGTAATTATCAAAGAATAAACATATTAAACTATTGAATGCATTAAATGGCTAAGTACAAATTTTGCAAGGAATGCTTGAAGAGTTCATCTTTATTGCCGTTCACACCAATGGGCTCAGATACATCAATGCTCAAATAAAGAGTCGATCACTTTTCTTACACCTGCTGTGGGCACTTGGAAACTATTCTATCTCCTGCAGGAACAAACTACAAGAGCTTCGCTACAACTAACCAAAATATGCCTAAGAGAGGTGGAAGCCCTCTTATTTATAGGTTGGAATAGTCTCCGCGTAAATGGGGCCACGTCGATGCATAGAAGGATGCGTCGATGGGGCCACATCGACGCTGCCACGTATAAGGGGACCCATATATGTGGCCTAGTAAATGCATTGACCAAAAGACACTTCATCACATGGCTTGGATAATTTATGAGGATGCTACATTGTGATCAAAGAAGGATTTTTTCAAATCTAGAAAAGTAACTCATACTTCTTAGAATCAACTGTGAATGATCTTAGATTCAAGAAGGTTTAGTGGCTATGGTTATGAATCATAAAGCTCCATTAATGAACTTGAACATATTTCCAAAACTTGAATTCTTCGTAGCACCTAACACCTATGCTAAGAACAATATCATTTCAAACTTGGTATGTCCATCCTCCTAAGTCTTACCTAAGATGAAAGAATTAGAGATGAGTTCCTAAGTGGTTATTCATAGTGACACATGAGGACACATTAGCCTCAAGGGTAAATAAGTCCAAGGTGTTCCCTGGTATATTTTCCAAAAGATCTAGGGGACTCAATCTCAACATAGTCCCATACCTATGATAGAATTAAGTTCCATCATCTCTAGAGCCTCTTGAAAGATTTTAGGAAAGTTTCCACAAGATCAAAACAAATAGACCCTACAAGTCAATCACATGCCACACCTTCATCAATCTAGCCAATTTTCTCTCTCTCTCTCTCTCTCTCTCTCTCTCTCTCTCTCTCTCTCTCTCTCTCTCTCTCACAAACACACACTCTCTATCTATCTATCTATCTATCTATATTTCAATTATGTGAAACTATACAAAAGGAGATATCCTACCCACCATTGTAATAGCCATGATGGAAGATCAATAGCTTGCTTCTAATAAATGTCCAGAATCAAGTATTCCTAGGATCTCAAGTGCTCTAAAAGATTTCCACTATTAGTAAAGTTTGAACAATGTTTCCAATGGACCAATAATTCCACATTTATATTAGAACCATGCCCAGTAGTCCTAAAGTTCCAATTGCATTCAACTTGCATGCCTTGTATCAATTGAATAATAGGCCACTCTAGAATTGATAAACTTATTTTAGAATAAGGGAGCCTATCAAGAAATGACTTTAGCATGCTAAAATGAAACACTAGATGAACTCGGTCCATATTAATAGGAAGCTATAATTTATAAGTTATAGGATTGACTTTTCAATAATCTTAAAGGAGTCTTCATACTACCAAAGTAGTTTGGAAGTGATACCCTACTTTGGTTTGAATTGGCAAGGATCCAATTTTAAAAGGACCTAATCCCCAACTTTGAATTCATGAGGTTGGTACTTACAATTAGCACATTTCTTCATGCACTACACTACCCTTTCTAAATAATCCATTATTACCTCAAGCTTTTTAGACCCTACTTTAAGGAATTCATCAACTAAGGAATGATGACCTTGCATGATGGAAGAATCATATGGGGAGTAATGGGTTATATTTCCATTACCAATTCAATCAAGTAGAACCTAATAGCTAAGGACTTCTAAATGTTGTAACTTAAATAAACTATTATCAAAATAACTAGCCAATTATTCTAATCACCATGAACATAATATCAAAGGTACTCCTTAAGTACAAAATTCATAAACTCCATTTGTCCATTTTTCTATGCATGAAAACTAGTCGATAATTTAAGCATTGTTTCCAGCATGCCAAATAAGATCCACAAGAATGCATTTATGAACTTAGAATCTTGATATGAGATAATGCTCATGAGTAATTCAAAATACCTAACCATATTATCAAAGAAATAGGTGGATCTGTCTTCTATGTAATATTATGCTGGGATAAATATTATGAACTTTAAAAATTTATTCACCATCACGATGATGCTACTTTGACCTTGGATATTTGATAATCCTATTATGAAATTCATGGTTACCATGGTCCATAGACATGGTGGAATTTCTAGTGGAAGAAAACGTTTACCATAACATTTAGAAGATCCCCTATCCTATTAGAATACCAAATAGGTTTATATATAGACAATCGCATCCTAAGACATCTTAGGCTAAAATAAGGTTATCTTAATTAAGGCAAGAGTTCTCTACTAACCAAGGTGGCCAACCCATGCATCATGACATTTACAAATGATCTCTTTACATAGGTCATTCCAATTTGAAACATAAATTTGGCTACCTTGAAACTATAGGAAACCATCCTTTCTCTTGAAATGAGGAACTTTTTCTACCACCATCAACTTCATTAGGTCAATGACTTGAGGATCCTATTTCAACATATCTTGGATTTAAGCTAATAACACATTATCATACTAAACATGAGAGGTTTGAGAATCATTGATTATAAAGACTTAGAAGATTGGTTTAAGATAGCAGCTCATGGCATCTACCATAACATTTTTCCTTCCAGGGTGGTAGACCAATTATAGATCAAATTTCAAAAGTAAGGTAAACCATTGAACCTACTTAGGCTAAAGCTTCATTGGTTGAGAAGATAGCTGAAACATCACTAATTTTGGCCTAGCACTTTTAGACAAGAATCAAACTAAGTCATGCTGCTGCCCAACATGAGTACAGTGTGACCAAACTTGGAGGCCTTCGAAATAGCCCCTGATGGCCCATGATTCAATAGGAAAGGTCCCCTTGGGGCCCACAGGTGACTGCACCAACTTCCAGCATCCATAATCAAAAGTTTCAGGTTCAAAATGTTTGGTTTTGGCTAAGTACACTTTGGTTACTTCTTCAGATGCTGCACAGCCTAAGGATCAGCGTCACCAACTTTTGGAGCCCCAAAATTGAGTCAAAACAGGCCGAAATCAAGCACAAGGACCCCCCATGACCTTCACCAAGGTCCCCAGTAACTCCCAGCCTCTAGAAAATCAAGATTTGGACCTCAAATGTGTCATTTTTACTTGGTGACGCTGGGGTTACTTTTTTAGACGCTGCACAGCGTAAGGATCAGCGTCACCAGCATTTAGAGCCCCAAAACTAAGCCAAAATGACCTGATTTCAAGGGTGCAAGTCATCCTCAGGGTCCACCATTGATAACTATGGGTCCCAGCCTTCAGAAATTCTAGATTTCAGCTCAAAATTGCAAGTTTTGGAGGTCACGTTGTAGGTCACACTGGGCAGTCAAATTTCTCTTGTTGTACATTTCATTATAAATCCCCATTTGTGGGCATGTCAAACCCTCATGGTCTAAATTAAATGTACTTTCATGGGCTTGAATAACCCATAAATTGTAAAATGCAATGTACCTGGTCAAGAATGTAGCTCGCCAACACATGTCCAACTCGTGCACAACTATCCAACACAAATCCAACTCTCGCCAACACACATCCAACTCATGCACAACTATCCAACACAAATCCAACTCTCACCAACATGCATCCAACCCAAGCACAACTATCCATTGAACACATGTCATTAGATCTTCTTTCCTATCATCTCCCAGCAATTGATTCCATTCTTGAATTTCATGCCTGAGCTCAGCCCAACCCTATAAATACCCTATCAATTCACATAAACCAGGGAGGCAAAATTAGAGAGGTAAAATTGGGAGGAAAAAATTGGAGAGATTGGCAATTCTGAAAAAGAACAGAACCTACAATCTTTGGGTGCTCGGCACACCTAACTGTTGGCATCCAAGCATTTCTCACATTCATCACATCACATCATCGCATCACCGTGTCATATCATCACGAGGCTAGGCGTTTAACTTGCCATCTACACGTGTGCAACTACGCTTTGACCGGTGCACATTTTTTTTTAAAAAAATATAATACAATTTCATTATTACCTTCCATTTACATTATTTACTTCGGTTTATGTTTTGTTTACAATATAGCTCTGTTTACACTTTACTTATAATTCAGTATGCTCTGTTTACATTTCGTATCGTTGTTTGCATTCTGTTTACATCCTATTTACAATAATCCCAGCTCTAGCCGTAGCTTACGCTCTGGGAAGTCCTTGGTTTATTTGCGTGCAAACCATCCAAGGCACTCTACCTTCGTTTACTTTTCCAGCTTGCCCTAGGGCAAAGGTAGGGTCAGTTGTGGCTACCCGATGATCTCTCGGTGTCTGTTTCCCTTCTAGCCTTACACTGATGATTTAGGTCAATACAATAGCAAGTAGCTAAGTTATCCATTTTAATAAGTACATGACTTCCTATTAAGTAATTTCTTTATGTCCTTAGACAATGAACAATGACAAATATTTCCCTCTCATGGATTGGCCATCTATGCTTAATTTGATTTAACTTTTGAGATTCATAAGTAATAGGATGATACTCCTATAGCAACAACCTACCAATTGCATCATTACTAGAATCTATTTGAATCTCAATTTATTTTGAGAATTCTAGAAGCAGAACAAGATGAAATATTAGAACATTTTTAATTTTTTCAAAATCCTACTAACAATTGAAGTCCTAGTGCTAAGGAACTTCCATCTTCTATAAGTTTGTGAGAGGGGTAATAATGCTTGAGAATTTTTTTATAAGCCTACTATAGAATTTGGCTCATCCCATGAATTTTCAAACCTCATGAATATTAAAAGAACTAGGCCATTTATATATATATATATATATAAACTCCAATTTCTTTACATTGGGCTTAATTCGACCATATCCAATGAGATGGCCAAGGAACTTTAACTTTGTATGTTAGAATTCATATTTTTTCTTCTTCACATATAACTAATTTTAGCTCAACTTCTCAAACACCATCTACAAATGTAGAAAATGATTCTCTAATGTCCAACTATACACTAAAATATGATCTAGATAGACTACAACAAATTTGTAAAGAAATGATCTAGAAATTTCATTCATCAATGTACAAAATATGGTTGGTACATTGTAAAGATTAAAAGCCACAATGGTCCATTCAAATGATCCATATCTAACAACATAAGCATTCTTTTCTCCATGAATCTCCATAATACACACTTGATAGTATTCTTGGAGTAGGTATAGCCAGCTAAAGTAGTATTGCCTAGCAAGTTGATTGATCAAATTTGATATTAAAGGCACTAAATACTTATTCTTTTTAGTATATATGTTCAATAACTTTTAGTCATAATAAAAATGGGTGAATTTAACATTTTGGCAACATTGATAAAAAATTTCATAATTAATCATGCTAGTCTTGGAGTAGTATTAGGATAGATAACCTTTTCAAAAGTCTCAAAAAACATGAAATTTTAAAGGGACCACCACTTGGAGTGATGGTAAGATGCTTCTTTCTCAAGTTGTAAGACATGGGTTTGAGCTTGGACATAGCCATTCAAAAGAGGTTAGACTTTCACTTATTCACTACCCTATTTAGATCTTGCCTTGGTAGGATGAGCATTAAGCCTCTAGGTAATGATCCTTTATTCAACTTATAGTTATAAAAAAGATGTGAGGTTCCATCCTCCTTGATGACAAATAATATTGATGCATCATAAGGAGATCTGGCAAGGTGAATGTACCCATTTGAACTTAAGATTTTCAATTTTCACTTCAATTCTTCTACCTCAAGTCCTATAAGGCAATATGACCTTTGAATAGGAGGGATTAACATAGGTAGAAACTCTATTTTATGGTCCAAAGCTCTTCGTAGTAGTAAATTGCTAGGTAATTATAGTAGCATGAAATCTTGATAGCAATCTAGAATTTTTTTAACTCATGGGTCTAAATTTGTATTTGGGTCATCTAGCTATGTTGGGTTATTAGTTTGCATGGCTAGAAAGATTTTGCATGTGGGATCTCTGGCCAAGTGTTTCATAATCATTAGGGAAACAATTTGATGACTGAAGTCCTTATTCATTCCTAATTATGTTCCATAAGTCTTAATCAAACAAGTTGAATGTTTATGAAAAATAAAAAATAGAATCTAAATGTAAATATTTTCTTGAAAAATAAAGCATTAAATTGGTTCCTTGAAAAACCCTTAGAAAACTATTATTTCTTACCTCCAAGTTACCATTTACTCCTAGATTTTTTCCTCTTTTGCTAGAATCCTTTATTGCATAGAGGAAATCCAATAGAATGATTGTCCTACTAGTTTGGCTTAGATTCATTTCAATCTTTGGTAGATCCCACATCCATTTTTTGAGATTGGAGATGTTTACTCTACTTCCCTTTACCAGATGTATCCTTATGTAGCTTTTATTACCTTTAAATCAAAAATTGTACTAGTTATTGTAATAACCTTCAACAAGGTGTTAATTCCATAGTCTCATATCTCTAACTATACCCATTATTTTAAATCATTTATAAAATTTAAGAATTGATTGCAATATCTCATAGCAGGAATTAGCAACATCAACTCTTGAAAGGCATTAATATACTATTTTAGCTTGCTACAATGTTTTAGAGTGTTTAACTTTATCTTGACTACCTAGTCTAAATTCCAAGGGTGGGACTATTTGACTAAAGCAACTTTAAATTAGTCCTACATTTCCTTGGTCTCTTTAATAATACTCTTTTCTTGAGAAAGAAGGAAGCTTAGCCACCATAGCTTCGCACTACTAGTTAAATATTGGGGAGTAGTTAACATCTTTTGGAACATTGAGACATCACCAATAGTCAAATACATCTCCACATGATGGAGAAATGTATTAATTTTGGCATTATTCATGTCACCATTATATGTCCTAGACCTCTTTATCTTGATATGAGCTATAGTCATGGGCTCTTCTATATGGCATCTTACCAAAAATAACTTTAAAATGACATTCTCATTTTTTAGATCATAAATCTCTTGATTCATCCCAACTAAGGCATCCTTTAAGACTTTCACTTGTGTGACTAGGTCATCAACAAAGAAAGAATTTGCTTATGACACTTGGTAGAAACCAAAGAGGTCTTGATACAACCTCACCATTTGATCCAAATGATCCTTTACAACTGAGACTTTGACCTTAATCAACTTTACTGGGTCCTTTGAGCAAAGGTCTAGCCTATGCTGAGGAAGGTCTATCTTCTTAAAAACATAATGGATTAAGTTAATTCTTTTAGGACCCAAGTTTTCCAAGGCCTCATCCATCACCTTGATCTACTTCTAAAGGTTTTGAAACCTATCCTTATCTTGTTCAAGCTCTAGCTCCACCTCTAGGTTACCCCAATGCTCAACAATTCCATTGGAACCATGTCAATCCATTTATAAAGGCCTTCTCAAAATGACACTACCAATAATAATGAGTGATTAGTAAAAGTTGGGAATGGAAATCTCACAAACCAAAATTCTATTCCACATATATATGTCAAATCCTAATTAAAAGATTATGCTCTAATACCACAGTAATAACGTTATCTCTAACACCATCTCAGTTCCTTGAGTAAGTTCATATATTGGAATAAGAGTCAAGGGAAGTATACCTAAATCCTCACTAGGCTTGAAACACATGCCAACAAGCCATTTATCAATGTCCTAGGAGTTAACTATAAAACTTGAGTAATGCACAAAAACCTATATACACAATATATTTGAAATATGCTAGTTAGTCTCTCCCTTGGGGGAGGAGGGTGTTGAAATCTTGAAATAATTGTAATATAGGTACACCCCAATATATAGAGTCCAATTAAAACTTTATAACTTAGCATTTCCCACCATAATTAAACCCATGACTTGAAGCTTTCAAATCAAGAATCTTTACGACTAGGCTAATACCTCATTATTTAGTTAGAACTAGGGGGTTTTGAAACTTGAAAAAAATGAGTATAAATACACCCTAAGACATAGCCAATAGAAACTTTAGAAGAATTTTAGAGGAATATAATGATGTCTCAAGTGTGTCTCAAATTAGCAGCCCCTTTCCTAATAATACAATGAGCTAACTGCTTAAGCAACCTATCATTAGAACCGCTCATTGTTTAGTTGATCTCTCCCTTACTTCACTCACATAGACATCATAGGGACTACTAAGTGAACTCTTTAGGTTCATCATTGCATGTTAGTAATTAAGGTCATGCTTTTACAAGTGCATGATATGTCCCATATCATATTCTATATTGTACCCAAATAAGTTGAACTATGCAACCTTCTTAGGCAAAGTCTTGCTAAATGAGGTACAAAAGAAGGTAGTAGCATCCTGAACTAATGTGTAGAACTATTATACCAATACAGTTTCTAAAGTATAAAGAGTGGAAGGGGTGTTGGATCCAATATATATATTAAAAATAACAATTCAACGTACAAAAGTAGAGGAGTATTGCAAAGAGGAAAAATTCCAAATCAATAAAAAGAAAAGACCTAATTATTTTGGGGATGTCTTTTTAGATTTTCATCCTTACAACTAATCCTTAAAAACCTTCTCTCTAGGGTAGAAAATTGGACATTCCATGAAAAGATTAATATTGGATGAAGGGGAAGGAAGCCCCCTCCTTGTCAATAGAATCAACATTATCAAAAGATATTATCTCCATATCTTGACCAATAGCTGCAAATGAGTAGTTACAATATCTTTAAAATGTTGTTCATTCTAAAGATTTGGTTTACAATCACTTGTAGATAAACTTCTTCAACATTTTTTATTATGAATAACCAGCTGAAAACCATTTGAATTAACAATAGGATTATGTGAAATTTGAGGAATAAATATTCATTTCTCCTTAGTCATTGAAGAAGTTTTTGAAACTAATTTCATCGAAACCTTCCTTGAAGATACATTTTGTTAAATAACAGTAAAAGAAAGAGGTGGGATAACTATTGCAATGTTAGCTGAAGGAATCATCCTAGAATTTAAACCATTTGTAGAAAAAACCTTAGTAGGATCTATAACATGTGCAGAAGAAATCTTTGTAGCATTTATAGTAGCTCGTTGCTGACATGCTTGCATTGCCTTTCTTTGCAATATAAAAGGACACGAATCAAACATGTAGCTCTCTCAATGATCATAGTGATATGACTTTGGAAAAATATCATAAACAACTTTTTGCGCATAATAAATTCCACCAGCATAAAGAAAACTTTTTTGCTTAAGCGAATCAAGATCCACTTCAATCATATATCGAATTTTGTAAAAACCACTAATTGTAGTGAGGGTTTTAGAATGCTTGATTGGCCTAATATGAGAGACAATATCCCTTTCAACTTCTTCAAAATTTAATGAAATATTTGACAATTCAACAAAATAAAAAAAATTTTGAAATTTAGGAGATGTTGGATTAAAAGAGGAAGTCCACTTTTGAATAATCAATAAAGTATGACAATGATTGAAAACACTGATATCAAGGGCATTAGAAACCATCGTCGAATCAACAAATTTTACCAGCAAAAAAAAAAGTTAGACAAATAACAAGCATGGACAACATCCAAACCTTAATTTTTCTAGGCCAAATTTCAAATATTCAAAAAACATGAAGAACGAGGTAAATAACTCAAAATTTGTAGAAAAACATACCTTCTAGAAATTTCCTAAGTAATAGATTCATATACATCATTAGGTAATTCAAAGAAAGGCAAAGAAGTGGTGGTTCCACTTGAAGGATCATTTAATCAATCTAGTCGCTTGAAAGATCATTTAGTGACCTTGCATGCAATATCAATGCGAGTCCCCTTGCTGCTTCAAATAAATGTTGCTAAACCCTCACCACTAAAACCCTTGTTGCTAAAACCCTCATCACCAAACCCTGGCCATTGAAAGCCTCACCACTAAAAACCAGCACACATTTAAGCTATTAATATCCTATTTTTAGATCATAACCAAAATGCATATACGAATTTGGCAACATCATTACCGAAAGCATAAAGAGTGGAAGATTCCTTGCTGCCCCGGACATAGTTAAACTTTTTAACACTGTTCTTAACTTTTTGTTGCATCATGTTTAAAGCAGACGGAGACGAGACATTTGAAGCATATGAAAGATCAGATACTCTTGCGTTGCTGACGTCCAAACAAATATCCTAGTCCATTTGTCAAATTGTGGGAGTTTGCACTATCCGCCAAGGCAACCGATTGCAGATAGCCTCAAACATTTAAACCACTCTGTGCCAAGATTGAAGCTGTTCAAAAAACATGGCAGAGTGAGTTGCAACTCCTGCAAGCCGAGCAGTTCATGCAAAAACAGTTGGCCGGTTTCCAGGCATTGATTGAAGAGGCCCCCACTGCAAGCAGTCGATTTTGACCAAAGTTAACCCGGCGGTGGACGCCTTAGCGTCGTGCACTTGCACAGGCTGCTCCTTCACGGCCACGACCTATATTAAGAGAGCGCTGGTTGAGACATTTGCAAAAACCACAACAAGAGCTACAGTTTCAGCAATATCCATAACGATGGCGAACAGGCTCTCGTTTATTGTCTTTGCAGCTTCACTGTCTCTCTTGCTGCTTCACTGCATGGTCGTCGCAGACGACAAACCCGCTGCAAATTCTCAAGGTTTGGCCTACAAAATTCTTCCAAGTTTATACGTTAATTTTTGAGCGTTCAAACTTCCGGTTCAAGCAGTGCTTTCTGTAATTTTTGTGAAAACTTTTTTGAATAATGGTTGGGTGTTGCTTGGTACGCTTCCCTTTTCTTGCCCGTAAATTTAAATTTATGGCAATCATGGATTTTGGCAGAGACAAGGGAGCAGCAGCAGCAGGATGAGGTAGCTCAGTACGGCGGAGGATACGGAAACCGTGGCGGTTACTACGGTGGCGGCCGAGGAGGATACGGTGGTTACGGCGGCAACGGCGGCTACGGGAACNGTTACAGTGTAACATGTAGTGCAGTGAAGTAGTGTGTTATGTGAATTTAAATAACACAACAGCAAAGGCTTAAGTTAGTGTAACATGTAGTGCAGTGAAGTAGTGTGTTATGTGAATGTAAATAACACAGCGGCAAAGGCTTAAGTTATGCTTAGGTCTTCTGTGTCCGCTGCTGCTCCTCCTTTGGCTTGGTTTTACTTGTTTTCCTGCTACGCTTTCATCCACTTTAATAAATATCCCTTACTCAACTGCTAAAAGAGTATGGTGGCCATGTATTTCTTAAATAACTTATAACATTGTGGTTTTTGTTTGTAACTATGCATCAAATGAATCTCATTATTTGCAGCTATGCATCAAATGAATTTGATTTTTGAAAGCCAGGAATTGAGGATTTGTGATTCAATTCATGTTTTTGGATACACAAGCGTAGGCAAAGAAGCCAGGAATCCAGAATTTGTGATTCAATTCATGTTTGGGTACACAAGCATAAGCAAAGACTATCGGGACCTGAATTACAAAATAATAAAAGAATTTTTATTGTTATTACAGTGATAGTAACCTGAACAAGTCATAGGGTTAAGGGGAAGGGGAAGCTAAGAGCACTATACATGAAACTCGGGAATAGTCTTATAAATAAACAAGTATTAAAGGAGGAAACCCGAATTGGGGCACCACCAAACGTTCACCCATGTTGACTCATTACAAGATAGAATGACATAGAATTAGATAAGGAAAAAAGCTCTCAATTAAGGATAGAGAGAGTTCCAATGGTGACTCCTCACAACAGAAAGGGAAAGCTTCTTTGCAGAGACTACTGATGATGAGTGTTACTGGAATGCACAAGTCTTTCCCACGGTTGCAAGAGATGAACCAACTGATGTCTATCCAAATTGAACTTGGATGCTTGAGATATGAGTTAGAAATGAATGAAGCGAAAGATCTGCAACTTCTCCAACCTGGTAAGCAAACATTTACTAGAATAATTTGTCCTTTAAAATATAACATTGCATCTTCGCTTCCAAATATAATATAAAATAGTAGGCCTAATAACTTTTCATAGAAACTTGAGATTAGCAGAAGTAATGTTTAAAAAGCTGAATATGACATCCTCTTGAGATAGCTTGTGATGAGAGCGATTACTCTAATAATTAAAGTGGTTATTATTAGGGTGGTTATTCTAATAGTTAGAGTGGTTATTATTAAGATGGTTACTTTAATTATTAGAGTGGTTATTATTAGAGTAGTTACTCTAATTATTAAAGTGGTTATTTTTATAGGCCAATTTCTCTAAAATTAGAGTAGCAATTTTTGTAGTTATTAGAGTAGTTGCTCCTAAGCCTATAAATACAGTGCCCAGACACACAATAGGAAAAGTCAAAAAGAAGAAGAAGAAGAAGAAGAATTTAGAAGAAGAATTTAGAAGAGGAAGTCTTTTAGGAGTCAAGTAGCGAAACTCTATCCAAGTGCCCACAACATGAGGTCTAAGTGTGGACGGATCTTTATTTGAGCATTGTGTACCTGAGCACACCTTGTGTACAGCAATAAAGATTAGCTCCTGGATTCATCTTTGCAGCACTTGAGATTTTTTTTCTTACTCATTTCCTTTATTTTTTTCTTCTGCATTTATTTTATTTTATGCACTTTACATTTCTATTATTAGCACACACAGTATGATCACTTCAAGCATGCGTGTAACACTTGGTAACCCAGTAACGATTAGCATTTGGCAATCCCAGTAGTGTTGCGCTGGTTCAAGATGTGTACGGCAAGTGAGAACAGATACTAGTGTTAGGATTAGTTAAAGCCTAGTTAATCAATAGTTAAGTTAAATTAGTCACTTAGTTATCTCTCTCTCTCCTCCTTATTAGCAGTAGGACATAAAAACATAAAATTTATAAAATCATATGCCTCAAGCTTACTTAACCATACAACTGTGACAATACAACTAAGTTTGAGAAGACAACAATTGATTAACCCTAAGTGTTCCATTAGGGCGAGTAAGCACTTAGTCCTTGGAATTCGACTGGATCGTCCATGAAACACTTGTATTCGTATGGTTGAGTGTACGGGTACCTCGCTGCTCATCATTGGCACCGGGACTTAGTTGTTTGTGCGCTACATAGAACATAGGAAATCATCCATATCATTGGGACATTAAAACGAACCCTTAGGGTTGATCAAAGGAAAGATAAGACAAAGGTAAATTGCACATTGAACAAAACAAAAATGTCTTCTTCCTCACACAAGAGCACTTCACTACCTAGGACTAATACAAGAGATAGTCAGCGGCATCATACACGTAACCAAGATCCACCAGTTCCTCAACAATTTCGTGTAGTACATACTCATCATGATGAGTATGTAGCCGATTTCACCTTTATCCTCCACCAAGATGAACAACTGTGTTGGAGAGACTTGGAGGGTAACATAGTGTTACCTCCAAACCGATCAATCTCCAACATGCTCCTTTGTGCTCTCACATGAATAGGCATGCCACTTTTATACGCAGAATATGTTGCATGCGATCATGACACAAGGGACTATCATCCCATAGAAGCGCAACGTCAACGGGACTTGCAACACGAGAGTTACCATACATCCTTGAAGGGTAAATGGCCCCATAACGCCCCACACGTTTTAAGAAAAATTGGGGATGGTGAATCGGTTTCAACAGGTTCCCCACCAAATGATGTTCCCCCTCCTAACAATGGCCAGGAGGTGGTGTATTAGAACCTCCACTCCACAGTTTGTAACCCTGGTTCTGATCCCCACGAACACGAAGTGTTCAATGAGGGAACACAAACACACAATAAGGGTGAACGTTCTGATAGTAATCATGATCAAGGCCAAGACCACTGAAGAGAAGGTATAAAATACTGTCATGAAGATGGTTCTCCTTCTTCTTCACCTTCATTGTCACATTCACCCTCTCCTTCAGTGTCGGGACGCAGTCGTAAGGAAACTAACCGTGAGGATAAAGGAAGATAGAGTGAAAAACATTGATGAGACAATCGAGAACGAGGACGAGGGAACTCTAGGGAATCATGGCATAGAAGAAGGAAGAGTAGGGAACCGCATAGACATCACAGATGCTATGAACGAGATGACCACGAAGAACCCCTACTCGTAACCAGAAGCATGTTAGATATCACAGAGGCCATAAGAGTTCCAACAAGGCACCAAAAGGATAGTAGGATCAAGAGGTTAGACATGAAAAATATCCCACGATTTGAAGGGGGATACAACATTAATCCTCAAAACCACTTACAAGCATTCCATGATGTGTGTGCCTTGCAGAACATTGAGAACGAATGGCAAAAACTGAAGTTGTTCCCAAGGATACTAGTGAAAGAAGTAGAAAGCTAGTATCGGTCCTTAGAACCAGAATCCATTCGAAGGTGGAGTACGATGTTAGAACTATTTAATGATAAGTATCAAACATACTCCTAAGTGTCTAACCTACAAAAACAAATTCAAGGATGGAAGAAAGGAAATCATGAATCCTTGGATGCTGCCATGGGCCACTATTATGCACTATTACATCATTTTCCTGGCCATGGTTATTTGCAACGGGATCAACTACGCCATCTCATGGATGGACTTAGGCATGAAACAAGGAGAATCCTTAGAACGTATGCCTAAGGGAGATTATTAGAGCTTAGGTCTCATCAAGTTCATAGATTTCTAGAGCAAGTAGCCAAGGAAGAAGGGGAGCTACATAAGAGAGAAAGTGAGGAAGAATACAACCAAGATCCTTCCTTCCAAAAAAGGGAACTGAGATTCTATCAAGAGGAGGAAGAGTCATCATTTGAAGAGATGGTGAATAGGAAAATTTTTCCGCTCTAAAAATTAATAGAAGTGTCGACAAAGGTAGACCAAATGTGGGACTCCCTAGATAGTAGATTTAAAAGTGTTCTTAAAATCGTAGAGGAGTCTAGGGAGTGACTATGACAAAAGGAAAAAGAGAGAAGTGGACAATGCACGTAACAAAGGTAAGGGTAAAATGGCCATCATTGAAGAGGTTGTGGATTCAGATACGGATAATGACAGTGGATGTGAGATATGCCAATACGACCATCCTAAGGGACGTTGCCCAGTGATCTCACACCTACAAGAGTCTAGGGTGTATGCACTCAACCCATGACTTAACAAATGACAAGCACCTCAACGGTTACCTTATCCCCAAGGTAACCTAAGGCAGTTCCACCAACCTTCAATATATTATCCAAATGGAACTCCACCATAGCCTATTTAGCAATACCAATAGTGGAAATACCCATAGTCATGGGAGATGCCACCACCAAGACAACAATACCCCTACTGGCAACCGGATCCATATGGCTACTACGTGCAACAGCCAATCTCTTCACGTGACTCTGTTGGTCACGTGACACCACATCATCACTATCAAACTCAAGATTATTTTAGGACTCCTTCTTCTAGGGGAGATAACCCACAAACATACCACCCTTCAAATCCATCCGCAACTCTCACACTGATAGCTCCATTACCATCCGCTTCAGCGATGCAAGGGGAACTCCCCACTCAACTGCAGCAATGCAATGCTATGAGGCCTATGAATCTTCAACCCACTATTGGTTCTAACAACCGCATGAATAAAATACCTTTCTTTAGGACCAACAGACCAACCAAGCCCTTGCAATCACAAGCGGTTGATTATTTAGATGCCTTAGTATCAATCAAAGCTTCGGAGCCTCCTTCAACTCAACCACCACACTCAACATATACGGTCATGCTAACACATGCCATCACTGATTGGATCAAAGCTAGCTACCTTCCTAGGAAATTCTCTGATCCTGGGAGTCCTCTGATATACTTACAAATCACTAGAAATGCGCCATGCAAGGCTCTTTTGGATTCAAGTTCTGGTGTCAACTTGATTTCTCAAGAAATGTACAAGGCCTGGAACCTACCTCCATTGAAAAAGAGCAACTCCATCTAGAGTTGGTTGACTAGTTCATAATTGTCCCACTGGGACTGGTATAAGATGTTGTTACTACTATTTGTGGGTGGTCGTACCCAGCTGACTTCCTAGTGATTTAGGTGAACAACGATAAGGCAAACTTCCCAATCATAATGGGAAGAGCATGGCTAAGAACCATCGACGCACACCTAGGAATCCATGATCTTTCCCTAGAAATATCAAAGGAAAATACATTCAGAAAGATTGAGAAGAAGAAAGTTCCATGCATCACATACAGTGACATAGGGTGTAATTGTGTGTAGAGGTCATGGGTTGTGCAAATTTTAACATTACGTACATGCAATCAGTGTGCACAAGTGATTAATATACAAAGATGCATGTATGTAGCAGCCACACAATAGGAAGGCACCAACTGGCTGATAGCTGATCAAGAAAGCAATTCACTCATATGTATAGAACCAACTAAGAGTTTGACTTGTGCTTACATCAATAGCATAGACGCATTAGAGCAAGTCCACCACCAACTTCCAAGTCTTAACCTTGAAAATGTCAACTAGGGGAAGTTGGAAATCCATGACAAATTTAAGCAGGAACCTCTCAAGATGAAACCATTGCCCAATGGTATGGAATACACATTCCTTAAAAATGAAAAATCAGTAATTATCAATGCTAATCTTACTCCTCAACAAATAGGGAACACAATCTCACACACATGGATAGAAGTAGATCTTGAGAAAATCAAAGTTATCCAAGAAATTACCCATCAACCGAAAATTGTTAAAAATATTCAATCATTCCTTGGACATACTGGCTACTATAGGAGATTTATTAAGAAATTTTCAAAGGTTACCAAACCATTGGTGGAATTAACGAAAAAGGATGTACCTTTCGAACCAGGAGATAAGGTTCTCTATTGGAATCCCACACATGTGCCACAATGTACTAAATTTCAAACACTGTGGGAAAGACCTTATATTATTTATGCAACTTTTCCTTCAGGGGCAATGAAAATATACAAACTTGAGAGCCCAGACAAGAAACTATTANTACTATTTCTTTGTTTGCTTGATTTACTTTTATTCATCATCTAATAAGTGCTCATGATGGTGGATTGAATTATATCATATTGATTGCTAATGTTTGGTTTTTACCTTTGAATTATGATGCTGATATTAAGGTATGGTTCTTTTGGTAAAATAGGCAATGAGTCCACACCGTCCACTCATCCATACAACTCTATGGTCTCCTTTGGCTTGGAATTGTAAAGTCCCCTTTTTCTAAGTAAACTTTTAATGAATTGGTGGTTGGGTACTTTTCAAACCAAGGAAAGAATCAAAGGATGAAAAGGATGTGACTTCAAGGGAATTTGATGCATTTTTGCTGACCATTCTCTTGGTTGCTTGGATGCTTTTTCTTGGGTTTTTTGCCATTCTGACATTGTTCAAAAATTGGGAAGGTGAGCTAATAAAAATAATAATTCTTTGCATGCTGTGGTTCTCACTCAGAAAAAAAACATGGGAATTCAAAGCACATTCCTTAGACCAAATAAAAGGGCTACAAACACTAGTTATGGAACTAGAAAGATATGTTACCCATGCCTAAAGGATCCCTCTAACTAAGGCCCTTTCTCGCTTCCTACTTCTCCATCTCACTCTCCTTAGAATGGTGGTGACTCTTTGTGGAAGCATTCTTATTGCTTCAAGTGGATGGATTGGTCAAGTGTGTTGATGCGAGGTCACTGGATGTGGTTTGTTTGAGTCTAGATTTGGGATGAGTTCTACTTAGTCACATTAACCATAAAATACATAAGGGGATTTACACAACCTTGTTCGTGGGATTTCATTCCATTCTCTCCTCTCCATCTTTCTTCCCACTTTCCACCTCATTGTCAGTTTTATCATTAGTCCATTTCTGGGTTGATGCATTGTTTTTCTTTGGTAAATTCTTGTGGGTAAGTTTTAACTCTTGCTTCTAAATGAAATTCCTAGAGCCTATGGACTCTTTGGTTTGTGGGTTTGTCAAGGCATAAAAGGCATGAGCCTACTTTGGGAAGATCCCACTGACATTCCTTTTTGGTGCAATTGTTAACTTCTTTCCCTTAAACATTTTCTACAATTGATCATTTCTTGTTTCATCCCCATCCATGACATCCATTTTAATGGCGTTGTCATTGTTATTTTTTCCCATCTTTCTTGTTTCTCATATTTTTCCATCTTATAGCTACCGAAGGTTCACTTTTAGTTGCAGGGGCCCTAGCACAATTTTTTTAATATTCTCCATTTTACTATTTTCCTAACCCCTACACCTTAGGTAGTCACCTGTGATAAATCTCTGAACCAGTTTCTGCCATAACCACAACTCAGCCAATGCACTTCATATCGAGGCAAGGTATCAACTGCATTGTGGTTTATCTATTCTTGCTCATTTGTGATTGTGTTGTGTGTGCATACGGTGATCATACAAACAATGGATTGGGCTTGGAGGAAGCACTCAGGATGGACTAGAACTAGATCATTTACAAAAGAAGCAAGTCTGGTGGCGTAGCTATGGATAAATAATGGAAGGTGCAATCTTAGCATTGGCGGAAACACGCTTCATTTTCTTTCTCTCTCGTTCTCTACAAGCTGCCAAATAAAGGCTTAGATGTCATTTATGTACGAGTCTTCACCACAATGTTGTAATATGCTTATTGATCCTTCCACTAGGCATGTTGAGTCTGTTATCCATCAGTTGTCAATTAGTCAATAATCCCATACCTTTTCAATTTTTTTTAAGGAACTCGAGGACGAGTTTTCATTCAGTCGTGGGGATATAATGAGAGTGGTTACTCTAATAATTAGAGTGGTAATTATTAGAGCGGTTACTCTAATAATTAGAGTGGTTATTATTAGGGTAGTTACTCTAATAATTAGAGTGGTAATTATTAGGGTGGTTACTCAAATTATTAGAGTGGTTATTATTAGAGCAATTACTCTAATTATTAGCGTAGTTATTATTAGAGGGCCAGTTTCTCTAAAATTAGAGTGGCAGTTTCTCTAAAATTAGAGGAGCAGTTTCTCTAAAATTAGAGTGGCAGTATTTGTAATTATTAGAGCAATTGCTTCCAAGCCTATAAATACAATGCCTAGGCACATAATAGGAAAAGTCAAAAAGTCAAGAAGAAGAAGAAGAAAAATTTAGAAGAGAAATTCTTTTAGGAGTCAAGTAGTGAAACTCTAGCCAAGTGCCCATAACAGGAGGTCTAAGTGTGGATGAATCTTTATTCAAGCATTGTGTACTTGAGCACACCTTGTGTACAGCAATAAAGATGAGCTCTTGGATTCATCCTTGCAGCACTTGAAATTTGTTTTCTTACTCATTTCCTTTATTTTATTTTATTTTGCATTTATTTTATTTTATTATTTTATTTTATTTTATGCACTTTACATTTCTATTATTAGCACACACAATATGATCACTTAGAGCATGCATGTAACACTTGGAACCCAGTAATGATTAGCGTTTGGTAATCCCAGTAGTGTTGTGCTAGTTCAGGATGTGTACGGCAAGTGAGAACGGATACTGGTGTTAGGATTAGCTAAATCCTAGTTAATCAGTAGTTAAGTTAAATTAGTTACTTAATTATCTCTCTCTCTCCTCCCTTATTAGCAGCAGGACATAAAAACATAAAAGCTATAAAATCATATGCCTCAAGCTTACTTAATCATACAACCGTGAAAATACAAGTAAGTTTGGGAAGACAACGATTGATTAACCCTAAGTGTTCCATTAGGGCATGTAAGCACTTAGTCCTTGAAATTCGACCGGATCATTCATGAAACCCTTGTATTCGTATGGTTGAGCGTACGGGTACCTTGTTGCTCATCATTGGCACCATTGCCAGGGACTTAGTTGTTTGTGCACTATGTAGAACATAGGAAATCATCCATATCGTTGGGATATTAGAATGAACCCTTAGGGTTGATCAAAGGAAAGATAAGATAATGGTAAATCACACATCAAACAAGACGAAAATGTCTTCTTCCTCGCACAAGAGCACTTCACTACCTCGCATCATACACATAACCAAGATCTGCCAGTTCCTCAACAATTTCAAGTAGTATATACTCATCATGATGAGTATGTACCTAATTTCACCTTTATCCTCCACCAAGATGAACAACAACGTTGGAGAGACTTGGAGGGTAACATAATATTGTCTCCAGACCGATTAGTCCCCAACATGTTCCTTTATGCTCTCACACAACTAGGCATGCCGCTTTTATAAGTAGAATATGTTGCATGTGATCATGACACAAGGGACTATCATCCCACAGAAGCGCAACGTCAACGGGACTTGCAACAGGAGAGTTACCATGCATCCTTGAAGGGTAAATGGCCCCATAACACCTCATATTTTAAGAGAAATTTGGGATGGCGAACTGGTTTCAATAGGTTCCCCACCAAATGATGTTCCCCCTCCTAACGATGGTCAAGAGGTGGTGTATCAGAACCTCCATTCTACAGTTCACAACCCTGATTTTGATCCCCACAAACCCGAAGTAGTAGATAAAACTTTCTTTTTTATTTTGTCCAATATACAACCAAAAAAATTACAAACATATGCTACAAATTCGCAAATAGCTTCTATCTTCAAAGGCAACATATTAGCCTCCAATGGTAGATCATATTGAGCTTTCCTTTTAACTCCAAACTCTTCAAACAAAAACTATTACTAAACTTTTTCAATTTTTTCCCAATATTTGTTTAGTAAATTGAGGCCCCATACAACACATCCATAAAGAATTGTTGGTTAGCCAATAGAACATAATTTTTTTTTCTAGTCTTCCAAGCCAAAATTAATTCTTTTATGCATTTACTCTTAAGGGGAAAAAGAGCTTTCATTCCACTTGCAACCCTTACACTGATGTATTTATCCCATTTGTCATTGTTAGAAAGATCCAAGCACACATATCTATAAAAGGGGGTTATGTCCACATGATTCTTGCTAATTGTAAAAGATAAATCTTTGTCTCATGTATCATAAATCATGACTTTGATTTATAGTACATTAACTTTCATCTTTAATGATGACAGAAGTCATCCAAAATATCAAGTATTTGTTGAATGCCTTCTTTGGAATTTGAGATAACTGCAACATCATCAACATCCAACATGAAATTCACAAGGTGATCACCAATTTTAGATGAAAATTTTCCTAGAACCTTATAAATCCATTCTTCTAATTCATCAATAAAGATGTCAAAAAAAAGTAGGAGAAAGAGGACAATCATGTTTTACCCCAATGTTACTATGAACAAAACTTTCTCATGGGAGTTATTATCAATGAACTAGATACAAACCTTATTGTAAAGGTTCTGAAAGGCTATTGCTAGAGTATTTTCAAGTGGCATTGTTTAAGCCCTTTTTGGCCTTTAGCTTAATGTATTTTGGCTATTACTAGAGTATTTTGCTATATTTTTGCATTGTTTACTTATTTTTTCACATAGGTACCACTTAATATGCTTATGGTTGATATATAGGATTGGATTATGAACACCTGGGAGCAATTCAGTGGGCCTTTGAGTCCAACTAGACCTCATGGTGATGTTGAATGATGCATCGACCTTAATTACCTATATCTTAAGCCCAAGAGTCCAATCAACTACATAGCCTTGATAGAGAAACCTATAGAGTGGCCTGAAAACATGGTTAAAATGCTTGACCTTGAGGCTAGTGATATCACAGAGGACTCTCTAGTTGAGGTTCCTATCATGACACATAGTGGTGAGGAGAAAACAATAAACTAAGTTCCTCATTGGAATCTCAATATGCTTAAGGCATCAGCAAGGTCCTCTAGGACAACATTAAGGCCTTCACCTAGTCATATGAAGATATGCCAGGCCTAAACCCATGCCTAATGTAGCATAACATCATACTCAATCCTAGTATTAATCCAGTTAAGCAAAAATTTCATAAGATTAGTCCAAATTTATCCCTAGCAATTCGTGATGAAATCATAAAACTCTATGAAGATGGTTTCATTCAAGCCGTTAATTACATGGAATGGGTGTCCAACATAGTGGTAATCCCTATGAAAAATGGGAGTATACATATCTATATTGATTTCTGAGACTTGAATAAGGAAACTATCAAAGATGATTTTGCTTTGCCTAGTATTGATCAACTTATTGATACTACAACTGGACATGCCTTATTATCCTTTATGGATGGGTTCTCGGGATATCATCAAATTAGGATTAATCCAAAGCATTGACTTTGTACAACTTTCATAACCCCTTGGGGTACCTTTTATTACACCATGATGCCTTTTGGCCTAAAGAATGCATGAGCAGCCTACCAAAGAGCAATAAGCAACTATATGCTAGGATTCCTCAATGACTATGTAGACAATATAGTCATTAAGTCCAAAGTTTCCTTGATCTTGTGTTGAAACGATGTCTCAAATATGAGCTTAGGCTTAACCCTAAGAAGTATGTATTTAGTGTCAATATTGGTAAGATTCTTGGCTTTGTAGTATCTGAAGCGGGTCAATCTTAATAAGGTTACGTCCATATCCAACTTGGCAGCACCAACCAACCTTAAGGAGCTTTAGGAATTGCAAGATAGATTACAATTTATCTATAGGTTTATCACCAAACTTATGGATAAGTTACAATCCATGCAACACTTGCTTAAGAGAGGAGTTCACTATGAGTGGACAACTCAATGTCAAGAAGCCTTTGAAAACCTTAAGCAAGATTTGGCACAATTACTGACGATCTACCCTCTGCAAGAGGACAAGCCTTTTTACATCTACCTTGCCATCTCTAACACATCCATTACATCTCTGTTCTGTTATAAATGAGATGATGGAGCAGAGCTTACTGTATACTACATGAGCCATGCATTAATTACCCATGAGATCCAATATACCAAAGTAGAGAAGTATTATCTAGCCCTAGTCTTCTCATTAAAGAAGTGGTGACACTACCTCTTTAGGAGCTAGGTCAATGTCATTTGCAAGGACACTGTACTTATATTCATAATAACAAATATCTACAAGAGTAGTTGTATCGCTCATTGGAAATCCATAACAGTTGAATTTGACCTTTGTTACATCTCTCAAGCATCAACGAAAGGCTAAGCAATAGCTACACAACTTATTGTTTCACCAATAGAAGATCATGTTACCATAGACCCTGAATTCCCTAATGAGCATGTCAAAATTGTTAACAAAGTACCTGAGGGCTATGAGGAAATCATGCACTTTGATGGAGCTTCAACTACCCATGGGGCCAATGTTGTTGTCATGATAACACTTCCATCTAGTGAAATCCAGCCCTTCACTTACCATTTCAAATTCCCATGTACCAACAACATAGTAAAGTATGAAGGATTGATTAGGGGAATGATGGTATCCTGTGACTAAGAAATCAAGTGCCTAATGTCAAAGGTGATTCCCAACTTATGGTTAACCAAGTAATTTAGCTTTATGCATGCAAAGCCAAACATTTGTAACCTTACTGTGACCTAGGTCAGAAACTGATGCAATAATTTACAGAAGTTAGTATCTAGCACATACCCCAAACCAAGAACACACTAGCTAATTCCATTGTAACCTTAGCCCTAAGTGTGATGCTTAATTTTTTTAGTAAGTTTCCCTCCTTAATTATGAACTATACTATTACCATCATGTAGAAAACTAAAGGTGATTCTATAGCCTTTGTTAACATCACTCCTCAAAATGAATGGTACGATGATATCAAGTTTTACTTAATGCATGGTGAATCTTCATAAGGCTTGACTACTTCTCAAAAGGATACTATATGTAAAATATGAAAACAATATGTCATCGTAGGCAATAACACATTATGTTGATAGTCTTATGATGGCATATTGTTAGTGTGCTTGGGAAAATTGAAGCTTGCATAGTTCTTGAGCATGTTCATGAGGGTGTATGTGGAGGAAATATAGAACCTAGATCCATAGCTACTAAAATTAGATGAAAGGGCTATTACTAGTCCTATATGGAGAGTGATTGCTTGCAGAATGTTAAAAATTGTGACATTTGTCAATGACATAGTAACCTAATACATTTTCCATCAACTAAGTTATATACTACTCAGATAACCTAGCCATTCCAAATGATGGGGGTTGGAAATTATTGGACCTATAACACCTAAGTCTTCCATAGGGCATAGCTTTATCATCATTGCAACCAAATATTTTACAAAGTGGATTGAAGCCATTTTCCTAAGGAAGAAAACGTCTCAACAAGTCTCTAGCTTTATACTCGATAACATAGTGGCCCATTTTAGCATACCTAAGACTATAGTTACGGATAATGAACCATAGTTTAGTAGCTAAGAAAAAAAATCCTTATGTCAATACCTAGGCATTAAATATTCCTTTTTTTCACCATACTACCATCAAGCTAATGGACAACCTGAAGATAGTAACAAGGCCATCATAAACTTGCTAAAAAATATGTTGAACAATAGCATATGCAAGTGGCATGAGAGGCTTATCCACACACTTTGGGCCCATCGAACAACATATCAAACCGCAACTAGCATAACCCCATATAGCCTAGTTTATGATTTTGAAGTTCTCTTGCCTCTTAAATTGTAGGTTCTTTCACTAAGAGTAGTCCTATTGGACTTCATCAATGATGGATAGAATAAAGAGTTGCGTACCATGGACCTGGACTTGGTGGAGGAGTAATGAGTGTGAACACTTGCTCACATTGAGTAATACCAAGAGAGGCAGAAACAACAATGAAAGATTAATAAGGAAGACTTGGTCCTCAATGCTGTCCATGACCATGTAGACAAGTTCTTAGCCAACTAGGAAGGATCTTTTTTGATCATCAAGGCCTATGGCAATTGAGCCTTCAAAGTGGCAAACATGGATGGAAATGAGTTGGTTAATTTGATCATTCATTCCTATCTAAAACCTTATTACATTTAACATGTCTTCTTGGTAGGTACTAACATCATCATCCACAACCATAGTGATTGATAACAAGCAAGCCAGCATTTTTTCTCTATCTCCTTTTACACAACAAGTGGACTATAAAACTATGTAATAATAAGCACTTGTGGTGATCTGGTTTGCTAATTATCTCATGTGGCCTTATGTATCATCATATAACAACATGATTTCTTTGTCTTGTGTTTGTGTTTTCTTGGATTTGTACTTGTAGGATGAAGCCTAAAGTCATTGCAACGGTGCAACTCATTATAGCTTACCATGTGACATATGTGTAAGATTTGGTTAGCTTGTCATGTTATGTTAAGAGTGCTTATTTCACATCACTCCTATTATTTCCCCTTTTGAGCTACCATACCATAGCCTAATTATAGCCTTCCTTATACTAAGCAACAATGTTAATGTATGTTTGACACTCATACATTATGATAATTTGACATCTCCTTCATCATGCTTCACCAAGTTTATTGAATGTAACACATCTCACTTAATGGGAAACAAAATCAAATCTAGTCTTGGTAATGAAACCTCATGAAACTTTCACCCAAAAAAATAGATGTGGAAGTAAATTACCAAGAAGCCAAAAGGTCGATGAAGACTACAAGACAAAATAATGACTCCAAACATATAAAGGGAGAAGCCTAACAGCATAAGAAACCTTTGAGTGAAGTGTGGTTCCTTGAAAATAGTATTAAGTGATCAACACCTTGAAGCATGAAGTGTGAAGACCTTATTGATCATTCAACATGTCATTTCCATAACTGTAGCCATGATGTCAAAATGTGAAACTCATTGTTAACCCTCATGACCATTTTCTTACAGGAAAATATAACATTTTGTCTATATAATCTCATCATAAACTTCTTCCGTCATCATAAGCACTCTTTAGCATGGTTTGACACTACTGGATCAAGAGTGGAGAGGAAACATTGGTGATGGACCTACAGTGGTGGTTTTTTATTCTTTGTTGATGTCTCCCAAGTCAATCCTCCAAAAATCAACAAAGAGGAGCTAATGAAACACCACCAAGAAAGTTCATGTTATAACTTATAAACCTTCACCACCCAACTCGAGGCAAGATTCTGTTGTAAATGTATGGTTTGTAATCCATGGATTGTAATCTTACATACCTTAACTTTTTGGGGCTAAAAAATGCCTTATAAGTTGCTACTGCCTCACTTCCCAAGTGGAAAAATTAATGTCATGTCTATATTTTGCCTTGGGAAGGCTAAAAATGCCTAAGGGACTACCAAATTTGGCATTTTCATGGGTGTTATGATGGTCATGGCCTTGAATATAGTGGAGCTGCACACACCCCATGCTAGAGTTGTTGGGTTTTCCATTTTCCCAACAATGGCCAGCGTAGTCACCACAATTTCTAGTAGTTGTAGCATGGCTAGTGTAGTCATCATACATTCCTAGCAATCTTCACATGGCCAACATAGTTTTTGCAACTAAGAACATTGGCAGCTGGAACATTGAGGTTCATAGGTGGATAACCTAACCTGAAATCCTCACAAGGGACCATTGGAGGTGAAGACGGGGTGCCCTAAATGGTCTGGTTGATTGAATAGGGACTTACTAGATGCAATGGGGGTGCAACGTGGTTAGTCATAGTGTTGATGTGAAACAACAACAAGTGTTCAAGTGGTGTCAACGATGTTAGTGGGATTGAGCATAGTCAAGAGTTTCAGTGAAGTGGACGGTGTCAATATGTCTAGACCATTGCTCGAGCATATTTTTGGGCATGGATATGAGGTAAAATAACAAAAAATGGAAATAAAGTGTAAAAATGCAAAGAAGGAGAGAGAGAGAGAGAAGCGGAACACCACCCCAAATGGGGTTGAGTGTAGTTAACATCAAGAGGGGTTAGAAGATACACATTGTACAATAGGCTCAATGGACAGTGTTGTCATAGTCTCAAGGGTATTTGGCCACAAAGACTAGTGTTCCATTAAGGTGTCTACATCTACCTGGTTGGTTGCCATAGTGTACCATTGGCTGTGGTGTTCCATTAGGCTGTAGGGGTCTGCAGTGATTTGCAACTTCACCAATATGCCTTTGGTTCTCCTCCCAAGCACTTCTTAGGTTTGCCAAGTCTTTGATTTGCTAATTTTCCAACCTTGAAAATGTTGAGGGCATAGGTATTTATAGGCTTAGGGTTAGCAAAAAATGTGGGATGACTACCACATGGTAGAGGGGATGGTTAGGACTATAGCCTCACCCAGCTACACTCTCCACTGGGCTAGTGGTATTGTACTTTGCTATGATTTGTAAGACTTTGTGAGATTGTGAGATTGTGATTATGCTACTAATTGCATTTTATGTTCTGCGAAGACTACAAGGTACCTAAAAAATGAAACTTGGAGGCTATGCTTTGGGACTATGCTCTCCACGCTCTTACATGGGCTTGAGCGTAGTTACAAATTTGGGGCCAAAAAAGAGGATACCAAAAGAAGCATTTCATTAACTACACTTGCCAAAGGTGAGTTGGAGCTGAGTTGAGTAATGTTGCTATGCTGTGGAGGCTGTAGGATATTTTTTTAGCTAAATATGCTTCACTACCCTCTAGACTAGGGGAGATTGTAGTCTCAACACTTAGAAAAAATTGCAAAAAGAAATGACCATGTGTTGACTATGATCTTCATTAGAGATTGACTACACTCCCTACTGGGGAAGAGCATAGTTCTGCTACTAGTGAAATTTGAGGGAAAATGGATTTTTTCTAACTACACTCTCCATTGGAGGATGACTACACTTGGGGTAGTGAAGAGCGTAGTCCCAATACTTAGAAAAAATTTTCTGCAATTGGCTTTGTGTTGACACTTAGAGAAAATTACAAAATTAACCTTCATGTTGACTATGTTATCCACAAGAGGCTGACTATGCTCTCAGGCAGTGGAGAGCATAGTCCTAACACTTAGAAAAATATGCAATCGGGATGCTATAGTCTAGATATGGTGGTGTTTCATTGGCCCCTCTTTGTTGACATCTAGAGGAGTGGCCCAAGGGACGTCAAAAAAGAATAACAAAACACCACAATAGACTTGGCACCAACATCACTCTTCAATGAGTGGTCGAATGTCATTGCACTATGTGTAAGAGTGCTATGAAAAGTGGCATGCTAAATGGTAGGTAAAAAGTGGGAATAAAAGGTGCAGGTGATGTGCTAGGGATAAAAGGGGACATGAGGTGCAAATAGGTTGTTATGGTGCAAGGGCATCATAGCTGATGTTGACCATGGCACCAGGATGGCTTGCCCTTGAAAACATTGAGCTCTTGTCAAAGTGCTTGTGAGAGAGTTAAGGTGTAGGTTCAAGGCTAGGTCAACTATAAAACTGCTTTATTGCTAGATTGCTTAGCAACATGTTTTGCCCCTANTTTGCCCCTACCCCCCCCTTGTCTTTTTTTTTTTTTTGAATTTTTTCTTTTTTATTATTGTGAGGTGAACTTTCTCTGGGTTCTACACGGTACTAAATTCTTACTATGAAGTGCATTCCATCAAGTGAGTTGCATGTCACTTGATGGGCTTTGCACTTAAATGCATCTGTTTGACAATTGTTTCCTCCCTAGGATACTTATGTTACATTCGCTTGGGCTTTGATTAGCCAATAGAGGGTTTCCATGGGATGACTTATGTTATGTCCACCTTGGGAAGCTAAAATTTGATGTGAGAGGTGAAGAGGGTGTCATCTAGTCATAGCACATGAGCATCAAAAAGGTTTCCAATCTTTGTTATGTAGGAAATGAGAGGGTATTGGGATGTAAGAGTAGATGTGAGTAGGCTACAACATGATAATAGGGATATGCAGTCTTGAGAGGTTTAGCTAGTCCAATCGTGAATATTAGGGTGATGTGGCGACTTGCTACTATAATGAGATGCACCTTTGCATGACCACCTAGGGCTTCATCCTGCAACCACAACTTTGAGAAGACAAGAAAATCACACTAGATATAAATGCAAATAGATTACAGAGGCCAAAATACAAAAGGCTACATTAGCT
Organism: Gnetum montanum; assembly: GCA_015680685.1. Taxonomy (NCBI): domain Eukaryota; kingdom Viridiplantae; phylum Streptophyta; class Gnetopsida; order Gnetales; family Gnetaceae; genus Gnetum; species Gnetum montanum. Next base: position 99,887 of record MNCI01020267.1, on the reverse strand, counting down.
ACACAGGTTGTATAGATTGCAAGTGCTTTATTCTAGAACTATAGTCTCACTTGCCTGATGTAGAAGGAGGGCAAGGGCTACATTCACTCACTTGCTTGTAGAAGGATGGAAGGAGTTATTAAGAACTGATCACAAACCTAGTTTGAGGTCTTGGTAGACCATGGCTTCACTAGTTTAAGGTCCTAGCAAATCGTTGGGCCCAGTTTAAGGTCGTGGCAGACTGTGCCATGCTAGTTTATAGTCCTAGTGGACTACTCTATGCTAGTTTAATGTCTTAGTGGATGTATTATGCTAGTTTACCGTTGTGGCCCAAGGACAAGCTATGCTAGTTTAGCATCATAGCAGATGTATGTTATGCTAGTTTAACATCGTAGTAGACAAGCTATGCTAGTTTAATGTCATGGTGGATAAACTGTACCATTTTAACATCATAGCAAATGAACTTTGCTAATTTAATGTTGTAGCAAATGAGTTATGCTAGTTTAATGTCATAGCAGATGAACTATGCTAGTTTAACATTATAGTGGATGAATTGTGCTAGTTTAATGTTGTAGTGAACAAGCTATGCTAGTTTAACATCATAGTAGATGAATGCCTACCTTTCCTTATTGATGTGTGATGTTACATGCTAGATATAGTAAGGCTTTAGGTACGAATGATTTACTGGATTGGCAAATTCATTTTTGTCCTAATCAGCAAGCTTAAATGCTCTATTGTCATAGGCCTTAGTAACTAGAAAAGGTCCTTCTTAGTTGGTTTAGAATTTAATTGCAGGTTCACGAATGGCCTTGAGGAATAAGTCCCCTTTCTTGATCAAGCACCGATGCTGGTTGTGATGATGTTTTTGCCATTGCTTTTCTTGATACCATTCAATGCGATCAAGTGTACACATGCACTCCTCCTATACTAAGTCAAGGTCTATGATTCTCAACTCATTGTTCTAACCTTTGTCAATGAAGTCTGAGAGGATTACTCAAAGTGGCAAAACTGCTCTAGATCCATAGACAAGGCTATAATGCATCATACCTATTGCTATTTGATGAGTCATGCGATAGGCCCAAAGTGCACAAACTAGTTTCTCAGGCCATCATTATTTACTATTTCCTAGCATCTTCTTGAGGAGGTTGATGATGACCTTGTTAGTGGCCTCTGGTTGACAATTTTCCTAGGGGTAGTATGGCAATGAAAAAAAGTTCTTGATGCCAAAGTTCCCACAAAAGGCTTTGGGTTTTGTGCTACTAAACTATAGTCCATTGTCTATCACTATGGTCATGGGAAAGATGATATGAGTCACTATGCTATCCAACATAAATTTGCAAAGCTATTGTGATGTCTTCTTCCTAATGGAAGTAGCTTCAACCCACTCGAAGAAATAGTCCATCGCAATTATTATGAAGCTATGACCCACAAAGGACTTAGGTGTTATGGGTCCGATGATGTCTAGTCCCTAGCGTTGGAACAACCACGTGAATTGTGTTGTGTGCAATTTAGTTGGTGGCATGTGCATCAAGTTGCTATGCCACTAACAGATGTCACACATCTTGACTTTCAAGATGCAACTATTCTTCATGTAAGGCCACTAGTAGCCTAGCCATCTAATTTTTGTTGCCATTTCCCTAGGTGCTATGTTACATCCTCATAGTCCTTTGTGGACTTGCTTAACAATTATTTTTTCTTCGTTTTCACTTACGTAGGTTAGCAAGATGCCATTGTAGAATTTGCAGCATAATGTATTATCACCTATGATGATGTACTGCCATGAACATTTGTGAACTACATCCTTTTGAGTAGGGTTAAGTGTTGCGGAGGCTCGCCTTGTAGAAGGTATGTCTTGATATCATTGTACCACTCTTTTGCCTGGGGGCACTAACTCTGGCTATGGATGTGTCTTTGATGGTTTGCATGATAGGTGCCATGCAATCTACCACTAAGGTGAACAATGTGTTGACCATGCTAGGTGCTATGTTAAGGGCTAATGTTGCAAGTGTGTTGGCTATGGCATTTTCGCTTCAGGGGACATGTTGGACATCAACAACTGCAAAGTGTTAAAGCAAGTGTTTTTCTAGGTCACAGTAAGGCTGTAAGTATTGTGTCTTATAGGTGTAAGCCTTTGTTATGTGATTGACCACTAGTTGTGTGTCACCTTGGATCACTATGCATTGGATCCCTAGGTTTCATGTTGCAAGGACGCCTTAGAGGAGACATTTGTACTCCGCCACATTGTTGGTGTAAGGAAATGTAAAATGATATGTGAAGGGTTGGATCTCCTTAGAGGAAAACATGATAATAGCAATGGTGCTACCCCCTCAAGAGGTTGAAGCTCTGTTGAAATGCAAGGGTGCCTCATAGTTGTCGGGCACTTGGCTAATATTGCTAACATGCTCATTCGGGAACTCAAGGTTTATGTTGTCTTGATCATCTATTGGCAAAGCCATAAGTTGTGCAACTATGACTTGACCTTTTGTTGAAGCTTACATGACATAATGCAGGTCAAACTCCATTGTTATTACTTTCCACTATGCAATGCAACTACTTTCATAGATATTCATTGTTATGGCTCAGAGTATGCTATTCTTGCACATGATGTTAACTTGGCTATGGAAGAGGTAATGCCTTCACTTATTTAGTGAGAAGACTAGGGTAAGGCAATACTTCTCCACATTGTTGTACCTCATTTCATGGGCTACTAGCACATGGCTTAGGTAGTATACTGGGACCTCTATGCCATCATCTCAGTTTTGGCGAAGCAAAGAAGTGATGGACTTGTCGGAAGTGGCAAGGTATATGTAAAAAGGCTTATCTCCTTGTAGAGGGTAAACCATAGGTAGTTGTGCTAGCTCTTGCTTAATGTTATTGAATGCTTGTTGGCATTGAGCTTTTCACTCAAAGTGGGCTCCTTTCTTAAGAAAATGTTGCATTTGTTGTATTTTTTTGGTTAACTGGGAGATAAACCTACATATGAATTGTAGTATGCCATACAACCCTTATAGCTCCTTAATGTTAGCTAGTGGTGCTAAGTTGGTTATGGCCTTAACCTTGTTGGGATCTACATGTATACCTACTTTGGATACTACAAAGCCAAGCATCCTACCCATTCTAATGCCAAATACAGACTTCTTGGGTTTTAGCCTAAGCTCATGTTTTAGCCAATGTTTAAGCACTAAGTATAAATCATTTGCATGGTTGTGAGCCACTCTAGACTTTACCACAATATCATCTACATAGTCATTGAGAAAACTCAGCATGTAATCACTAAATATGTACATCATTGCTCGTTGGTGTATTGCTCTTACATTCTTTAGTCTAAAAGACATCATTGTGTAGCAAAATGTACCCCAAGGGGTCATGAAGGTTGTACTGAGCTGGTGCTCAAGGTTGATCCTAATATGGTTGTAGCTCGAGAACTCGTTCATGAAGGACAACAAGGCATGTCTAGCCGTGGTATCAATCAGTTGATTGATACTAGGAAATAGGAAGTTTTCTTTGATGGTTGCCTTGTTTAGGTCACAGAAGTCTATGCAAATGCATATATTTCTATTTTTCTTAGGCACAACTACAATGTTAGAGACCCATTCTGCATAGTCAACAACCCTGATGAAACTAGCTTTGTAAAGCCTAGTGATCTCATCACGGATTACCAATGCCACCTTAGGTCTGATCTTGTATGCTCTCTACTTAATTAGTTTGATGCAGGAATCAAGGATGATGTTATGTTGGACTAGCCAGGGATCTAGGCCCAATATGTCCTTGTATGACCATGCAAACACCTTGATGCTATCGTTAAGTACTTTGGCAATTTCTTGAGCATACTGGGGTTCGAGCAACGAGCTTAGTTTTAGCATTTTCACCTTTCCATAATGTGTTGCTATAGGGATCTTGATAAGGGAATCCTCTATGGTGTCCCGTGCTTCTAGGTTAAGAGCCTTAACCAGATGGTTGGGCCAATCTAGTGGTGGTTCTATGCATGCAACATACTCATTGTAAGTGGTGGGCTTGAGGTCTAGGCAATGAGGGTCAATTCATCGCTTAACATTGCCATAGGGCCCTGTGAGTACCAAAGGTGAGAAAATCTACTCATGCATATTCATAGCATGTTCTTGCAAAATAAACCAAAAAAACATCAAGTGGCACCTATTTCATGAAACTAATATGCACAAATGGAAAAAGTAATGCAATGAAATTTTCTTAAGTACACATTCAAGTTGCTATAGAAGGTAAGCATTTTTGTGCCAGTTTTAGGCCTTGGTAGGCCACAGACATGTCAAACATACCATTTCAGGGAGGGCCAATCATGCTTGGGAGTGGAATGAACTTGAGCATTTGTAGGGCAACAAAAAATCATAGTTTCGGGCTAAGTATGGCTGACTACACTCTCACCAAATTATGCTCTCCACTAGGCGTTTAGTGTGGAGGATAGTCCTAGGTTGGTGGATCATTAAATGATCTTGGGAGGGGTATATAGGCACAGTTTTACCATGGTAACTTATCATTTTTTCCATTTCACCATTATGCTGGGAGCATAGTCTCATGGCTACTCCTACCATCATTGTCAGTAGAGAGTGTAGTTGGGGGAAAGATGACATGCTGAAGTGGACGCATTTACCTAGGGTTGGCGAATGTTGCCAAAGGAGAGAGAGTATTGAGCTTCTTATTCAAGGTGCACATGGGGAAAAGGAGGTCATTAGCGTTAGCTAGGTACACTAACTATGCTCTCCCCCTTGTCTTCATTTTCCTACTCATTTTGTATTATTGTGGGGTTTGCCTAGTGCGTAGCTTCAAGCACTCTACTGTAGTGTCCTTGCATGGTAGTGGTTGTTACTATTGTGCATTGTTTGTGGCATGGTGTGGTGGTACAGAGGGCATGGTGGTAAGGAGGATCTCTGTATGTTTTTGATTTTTATCTTGGCCCTTTGGGATTTTGTGGTGGGCTGAGCTTTGCACATGCATTGCACAATGTAGCAATGGGGACCATGGCTACCATTGAATGCCAGTAGGAAGGGAGTGATGACAATTTTTGTTTTGCATTTTTTTTTCTTATCTTGGGGTGATGTAGGGCTTGGGGTTGCATGCAGAGTTTTGGGCGACTATAGGCATTAAGTGTTTTTTTTTTGTTTTTCTACGCATGGCACAAGGCTTAAGGCCATAGGGCATCACATGCTGGGACACAGCTGTAGGGGCCACAATTGCCATTAGGCTCCACATGGCACAGCCAAAGAGGATGTCAGGATTCTAGAAGTAGCTAGGGGTAGCCTACTACTAGGGTAGGAAGTGAGGTAGGGGTCTGTCCCTACATTTTTCTTTCACTCCTCTTGGAGTGTCAAGTTTGAGTTTTTCTTCTTTGGCATGGAGCTTAGGGCCCTATGCCTTCAACACCATAGCCACCATTGTGCTCCATGCAATGTGATCACAATTGGTGCTAGGTTTCAGTAATAGCAGGGACACTAAGGTGGGCATTGTGGGGATAGGGTTCTACCATGTTTCTCTCTTCCGCTTTTTGAAAGAAAATTTTGTGGCTGCAGGGCTTGGAGTCTAGCGCACTGTGTGCTGTGACATAGCTATAGGGGTTGTGGCTATTGTCATGTGTTGTTGTGTGGCCCTAGGGAGTTGCAACTACCATTTTGCACTATCCCTCTTATTTTCCATTTTTTTTGGGGATAGTGGTGAAGGTGCACCCTACCATCGCAATAGGGCAAAGTGGGTTTCCGAGCATGGCATTGTGGGGAGACTACACTCTTCACACTCATGGAACTATTCTCTCCATGCGTGGAGAGCATAGTCTACTAAGTGTTTGCCAAAATGTGTTTGCCGAAATGTCTATTTTTTCAAGACTATGCTCTCCACTAGGGTAGTCCATGTAGGATGAGGTCCCAAGACTACTATCCAATCTAGAGGTTACAGTCATAAAGGATTTCCTAGAGAAGATCTACATCAAAGAAATTCAAAGTTTCATCTTACAAAAACTAAATTTTAGACCTTTCTTGGAGCTTGAATTAGAGAAAGCCATAACACAATTGCAAGGGTGTCGACTATGGTCCATTCTCTTCAACAATAGAGAATGGTACATGGGGGAATCTTATATTTTCTAGAACAACAAATAACAAGATGTGACTATCAAAATCAAAGACATCACCATCTTCTATTCAATTGAAGTAATAGTAGAGGTCCTTGGATTGCCTAATACTAGGTAAAGCTAGTAGAGATCTCTACTCAAGTAGGTCCTAAAGCTAAGAAAGAGTGGATCCATCAGTGGTATGGAGTGCATCGTTAAGAGTATAGTGTGCTAACTAAGGTAGAGTAAGCCTACTTTAAGATCATGACCTTGCAATTCTCAAGCAAGAGCTTACCAAAGATGAAGCTTTTCAATAGCTTTAGCATAGATGCCAAGAGGTCAAGAATGCAAAAGAGATGATGACCTTTGATGTATTAATTTAAATAATAAAAATGAATTTCTCCAGTCTTAACTTTTAACAAGTTTTTAAAGGAAAATATGGTGCTAACTTGAGATAGTCATAGCTTGTGAAACACTAAGCAATAAAAGGACCATACGATGGAATACATTTGCCAGTCATAGGAACAACTTACCAAGGTAAACCTTGATTTGAGAAGGTTGGTTATAGAAAATAGGAATCTCTCAATGGAAAAGGTTCATGCTCTTTATCAAAAGAATGTAATTAAGGTTACCACTTAGAAGAATGAGGTCCTAAAGTATGAATGATTCAAAAATCACTATAGCAACTAGGTCAAGATACTTACGGAAATCAACAAAAAAGAGATAAAGTTGGTAATGGTAAAGGTAAGTAAAGTCCTCTAGTAACTCCAACAAAGAGGTGATGTGTAGATGCTTATCTTTGAAAGCTTCAATACATACAACCAAGCAGAGAACCATAAAAAGAAGTTGCAAATCAAGGAGATGATAAAATACATAGAGCTTACCAACCTCTAATATGCAAACTTGGCAATGCTGATAGCATAGAGGCCCATATTAGAGTAAGAGATGAAGGTGGCTAGCCCTTATCTCTTTTATGAGGTAGAGTTCAAGATTCACAAAGAAACTAAACAAAAGTTGGAAGTGATCAATGCATAGCTTGAGATCCTTAGAAGTAAATTCATCGATCAAAGATCTGTTGTTGAGAACTTGGTTAGAAAAATAAGTGACTACTAGAAGCTACAAAACCTCATCTGTACATTTAACTTCAAATGTAAATAACTTGCAACTTAGTTTATCTATATGAAGGAGATGTGTCTTACACTATCATGCCTAGGGGATATACTGGTACTAGCTCATCTAGGCAAACCTACCTAGAATATTCACAATCCACGAGGCAAGGAGAAAAAGATAAAGACACTTCTAAATGTCTTCCAACTTTTGGTAGTAGTAGTAGGGTAGCCTATGCCTCTAGCAAAGTAGGGATGTAAGTATCCTTCGCATCACAAGAGCCTTCATCTCCAAGCACGGTCTAAATATTTCATTGCATCTCTATCCATTCAATAGGTACTTGCTAATTTTTATTAAAAGTATCTAATTTCTTTGTACATTGCACCAATTTTTTATCCATGCAAAATGGCACTCAAGAGTGTTAATCAGTCAATTCCATACTTTCCCAAATTTTGTAAGAAACTCAATTTCATTTTGTTCACTACAGGATGAGTTTTCATTTAGTCGTAAGGGTATGATGAAGTGTTAATAAGTTGATTGTATTGATGCATGCTTGTTGATGCATCCTAGGATGTGTTGGCACATGTGTGTCAATGTCGATTCTCCCAAAGCCTATATAAATGCACATACCAATTACATTTATGGCACCTTTGGTTACTCCCTTAGCCAAACTCTTGTAGTTTTCTCCCATAGGACTTAGCAAAATTTCCCTCCGAGTTCCTACAACATGGATTGAATTAATCCTATAGAATTGTATTTGATTGTAATTTGTACCTAGATAAAAGTGCATGAACAAATATAAAATTGAGATTTCTTCTCTCCATTATAACACTTAGATTAGCTTACATTTACTTTCAAGCATTCTACTTTACATGCAAATTACTTCCTTGTACTTAGGCATTTAATATTTTAATTCCATAAGTAACATAAATATGACCACTTTGAGCATAATATACTAACACTTGGTAATCCTAACAATGAATACTTGGTACGTTAGGAAGCACTTGGTGACCTAGCAGCGTTAGTATACATTCAAGATGTATATGGAATGTGGGAATGAATGCTTCATGTTTAGGCTAGTCTAGTTATTAATTAGTAAAATTAAATAGTTCAATCCTTTCTTCCTTTAATATTTTTACAAATAAAAAATTATAAAAACAAATAACTCCATAAATAAATAATAAATTTAATTTAATAAAAATATAAAAATTTGTTATAAATACTTTAAAAATTAAAAATAATTAATATTACCATTTCTAATACCAGTTATGTAGTAGCATTTTCAAATCTATTATTCTTGCCTAAGTTACTTCCGTAGAAAATAGAAATTTTTGTCATGCTACTTATTTAGAGTTAGGAACACAAGTCATTCACTTGACTAAAATGGTTGTTACCATTTATAATTAATGGAGAAGATCATCTAGAATATAACAAAAAAAGACAACATAATGCATTGTACTTACTTTATAATGACTTCTATTTATTTTCAACTATTACCATATCATATAATAGAAGATTTGATCTTCTTCTTGAGCACAAGAATAACACTATATCTATGCATTCCACTTATGAGCCATATCATGTATTGCAATTAAATCATTACTACATGGAGGACAACAATAACAAGAAAAAGTTCCTAATAATATTACCACTTATGAGCCACATCATGTATTGCAATTAAAGCATTATTGTATCAACATAATTGTCTAGCTTTGAAAGCTTGCTTGGCAACATATCATAAATAAAAAAAAGATTTTTTTTGGAAAATGACCCTTTGATTATGTAAATATTTATACAAAAGTCTTTGTCCAAACTCAAAACCTTTATCTCTCTTCCATCCTGTATTTAAATACGAAAGTCCCCAAATTTACCGACTTATGGTGTGATCCTTTACCGAGGCGACCTGTATTAGGCTAGTTTTACATATCACATGCAAAGGCAATGTGCTGCCCAACATTACAATTACTCTAATTACGTTGCATTGGAGTGCACATGGTCATGGGTTGGTGGTTAGTTGAGAGGCTCTCCTTCTCCTTCATGTCAAGTCAACTTTGTCACTAGCCTTAAAAAAGGTTGAAAGTACTGCACTTCAAATGTAACGTATAAAGTTGGAATTATGTGAATCAAACCTTAAGTATTGGAGGTGGGTTTGTGGTCTGCCGACATTCTGCATTGAAGCAGCAGGAAAGCCACCAAAGCTGCAAAGGCAATAACCGAGAGCGAAAATTCATTCAGCTTTTATGTGCAATGCCGTGTTTGTTGCAAACTTGTTCATAGGGAGGAGGGCCCTCTCTTGCCTGCATAAATGTGGTACTGCGCGTCCAGCAGGCAGCTGTCGGTTTTAAATTGGGTTGCTAAAATAAAAGCTTACCTGTGAATGTTGCTCAAAATCTTGAATGCCTGGCCTGCAACCAACTGTAATTAGTTTTTGTATCTGATCTCCATGGCCTTCGTTGCCGATATTTGTTTGGACAGGTCACAAGAAGCTGCCTAGTGACCATAGCGCTTAAAATTTTCGTGAATCATTCAGCTATTTTTTGAGCACAAATGTAAATCGGCTATTTTGTATGGCCATGTCTAGTTATTCATTAATGCAACAGAAGTAGGACCAGCTGGACGAAAATGGACGTCGACAATAGATCACTGCCTAAACGAATACTAAAATAACTTTCTTCACCCTTCAATCTTCTCCCCGCATTAACCCTATTTTATTATTGATATTTATGGTATTCCGCTGCAAAATTGATTTCTAGGATAATGTTTGTCCGTGATTCTTTTACGTTTAAAACCTTAAAGCACCTTATTTTATCCCGCAAACTTTATACCCTTCAGATGCTTAGTATTAATACCTCTCCTTGGAAGTCACAGAACTAATGAGACCGATACAACGTACACCGTTTTTTATTGTTATTTTACTATTTATATGCCATGGTATCATGCTATATATATAACATGATATGCGGCGATGATGAAATCAAAAACAACGCATTAATATCCAAGACTTAGATTTTAAAAGGTAACACACAAATTTATTTAAAAATCATAACCATGGTAAGCAAATGTAAACTTGTGCATATAAGTAACTCCACGTTACAATGGTTACTAAAACACATACCGATGCATGGCAGAGGTGATCATTGTCAATGAGAGAGAATGTCCATTTGTTAAAGTAAAAGAAGTTAGTGGAATATGACGTAAGATGATTGATATTAATGTTTTTTTCTGTAAAAGTAATAATAGTTATCATTGATTCTTTGCCTAGAAATATCTTACATATTTCATATATTTATTTTTATTTTTTTAGGTTATGCAGATGAAGAGCTCTTAAAAATGAGTTACATCTATTTATTTTTTGTATTGTGACTGCTTATTTGAGAAAAGCCTGTCTAATCTATTTTTAATGCCCTTGTTGGTGCTTGGTCAATTTCTACAATCTATCTCTATTTTTCATAAAAATGTAATATCCGTCCAATAGATTCTATGAGTCTTCAGATGTAATAATCATTTCATATCTATCTTTTTATTGAAATTTACATTTTCACCTAGCATTACGGCGCACCTTCTTACAATTGCTCTTTGCAGAAAGCACCATGGTAGCTACATCTAAAATGAGGTAATATTTTTTTCATGTTATCTATCAATTAAATCAATTAAAAGACAAATAAGAAAGATATGGTACTCATCCTCAATAGCTATTGATCCACAAAGCCAATATGTACATTCTCTAAGAAGATTAATCTATCTCCAAAAAGATTAATCCATCTCCCACTTTCTATCTTAAGTCCATGTGAGCTCAAACAAAGCTTGTTGATTAAGTTGCGAGATCTAATTAAAATTTTAGCTATAAGATAGGAAACTTTATGTGCCTTAGGTAAAAAATTTTTCTTTTATATATTTGACCATATTTTTCTTAGTATTTACTATGTAACTAACTTATGTATGTATTTAGGATTATGTTGCATTGCTTCCAATGAGAGATTCTATGTTTTTAGCCATTTTATTCCTTGAAAATACCATCCTTGTTCTTTTGTATCTTTAAGAACTCTTGCGGAAAATTTGGCTTGCTTAGTTTTTATCATACTATCAATTTAGCTAATGAATTTACAAAGAGCTTTAACTTTTAATGGGAGTAAATCACATTCCAAAAGTAACATATGATAAGGTGTGTATACCTTCACCTTCAATTTATTTTATAAAAATATTTTTTTGCACCCTTTCAATAGCTTGCAATTTTTTTGCAATAACCCTAGCCCCCATACTATACATCCATACAATACTATAGGATAAATAATAGCTTAAAAAATAAAAAATGAGTTGTAAAAATTATAAAAATTGAAAACATGCATAAAAAATAAAAAATCCATAAGTTTTAGAAGTTTATGGATTGTAGGGTTATGGCAAGGCATTTGAATCCATTATCAAATGAAAATCAAAGAAAATCTAAGAGATCTTACAAAACACTTATCAAATGAACATTGCACAATAATGTACTTATGGTAAATAAGGTAACCTTTTGGACCTTTGATTTTTATACTAGAGGAGTTTTGCTCGAATAATTTCTTCTATGTAAAATAGATCAATTGAATTCAAAACTCCTAGAGTAGATACATGGACTTACATTCTTCAACACATTCTTTCACACTCCAAAGTTGTTCTAGGTTTTCTTATGACTTTTCCTATTTAATCTTCACAATTGGAGCACTTAATTTTATAGTTCTTTTCATGGTTGCTTTACTTCCATTAAAAAAATATAATAAAAGAGCTAATATCATCATTCAACAACTATATTTAAGTTCTTTTTTGTGCAATGCCATTACCATTGTAATGGACTCACTTTAACACAATATCTACCATAGTTAACAAAGCTAGCTTATGCGGAAAAGTATTGATGCTATTAAAAATCAATGATCATTTGAAATTACTTATCATGATAGCATTATTAACAATTTTATCTATTGCAAGAAATAAAATTTGAAAGAAGTTTGAGCCTAGGCACAGTTACATAAAAGAGGTTTAGCTTTCACTCATCCACTACTCTCCTAAGGGCTGGATGAACATTTAGCCTCTAAGTGATGATCCTTATAGAAAAAAAATTTAAAAATGAATGATCTTAGTAGAAAGGTTAAAAGAAATACTAGTTTGAAATTGAATGATTTAGTTGAATTATGTGACCCATTTTTTTGGGACAAGGCTAGGACGATGATGATGAATGGTTTAGTTGGATCCTTCTTGTTACCATAAATAATCAAAAAGAAAAAAAGAATGATTTTTTTTGGATTGATTCCAATCATTCAAAATATAATCATTAAGAAATAGAGATAACAAAAATATTATTTGCTTCAAATGGGCACTTATCCATAGATTTTGACCTATGTGTAGATTTGTAATTTGTGGCTAAAATTTTGTAAACAGTTTGAAATTTTGTGAATAGTTTGATTTTAAGTGTGCATATAGAAGAGTGCTAGTTCCACAATGGGTACTTTATTCTAAATTCTTTGATGTACTCTTTTTCAAAAATTTTAATGTGTTTATGAAAGATCACTAAATCTACAGTGGGCTTTTTTGATGTGCCTATGGAAGATCACTAATTCTATAGTTGGTATTTTATGGTGTGCATACAAAAGAGAGCTAAATTAGTAGTAGATACTTTTTTCTTCAAATTTTGTACATTTAAGAAACAAATTTTAGGTCTTATTTTAACATAATTTAAGGTGTTTCAAGGTATTTGAAAATTAATGATTTGTTTCATTTGTTAGGTAGTTGTTAATGTTTAATGGTTATGAATTGAAGCAAAATCACATCTTGCATGGAATGAAAAGGCCAAAATACATTTTGTAAACCATTTCAAGGTTGTGTAGCTATTTGAAATAAAAAGAGACTATAGTAGAAGCTAGAATTCAAAATTATTTAATCTTAGCATAAGAATCTATGGGAGTTGTCATTTTCCTTGTCTTTTCATTATGTATAAGTATATTTTAAATTTTTCCTTTTATGTTCCCACTTTTTTTGGAGCCATCCATATCCAAACAGTTTTAGATGATTTTGCTGATTTTTTTTGAGCACTAAAAATGGTGATTTATTTTGAGTTGTGGAACCAGTGATTTAATTTTTTTCATTTATCATATGGATGTATTAATGCTTTCATAATAATATGCATGAAAAATGCTTTCTAAAAATACCCTTATCATATTTTGTCTAAAATCACAATATACATATTTGATGATGTTCTTTTATGCAATGATATGGTAATGTGGTTTGTTTTCTTTATCTTCTTTCTTTTCAAATTATTATGATGTGATCTACTTAAAAATTGCAAAGGCTAATGATAGTAGAGCCTTGGTTGCTTTGGGATTTTGATAGATCTCAGTTTCAACAAATTCAAATATTGCTTTTAAAAGTTAAGTATTCAAAGTTTTGTTGATCTTTTGCTATCCTATTGAAATTACATGTAATGCCATTAGA
>MNCI01020267.1:70113-85887 GCA_015680685.1 Gnetum montanum | reverse complement strand
CTTTTTCTTAATACTATTCAAAAAATTGTACCTTTGTGAAAGGTTCTAATTAAATCAATTTTGAATTTTTTTAATGGCTAAGGAAAAATAAATATATATTTCTAAAGTCTCATAGAAACCTATTGTTGATCCAAATTATTTTCAAATGGTTCTTTAAAATAAAAAACATCAAGGAAGTATACTTATTGGTGAATACATACCAAAGAACAACATGTTCAAGTGTTTTAGTTACTAATAATTCATTTGTAGCTATTTGTTAAGATATAGAAATAATTTCTTTTAATAATGTTGATTTTATTAACAAGGTGAGGGCCTCCTCCCCCTCTATCTAATTTTAATCTTTTTATGGAATGTCTAAGATCTTATTAATAGACTTTGGATGAAAGTTGTGAGCACTTATCTTCACATAAAATATTTAGTTCCTAATTTTTTTCTTCTTTAAGAGATTAACATTTCTAATTTAGATATAGTCATAGCTAGTAATGGTATTCTTCATGATTCTATAATATTATTTACTCATCATAATCTTGATCAAGGAGGTGGAACTCTTATTATCAATCATTTTTTATTAAAAAAATTATATTTCATGTTAGAGATAATTCTACAATCTGTGTTGATGAGTTGCAAGGTACCCCTACACTCAACCATATGAATACAAGCATTGCACACATGATCTGGTCGAACTCTGCATACAAGCTAGTTGTGGTATCTAGATAGTTACTCATTGATCGTAGTTCTTTCTCTTCCCACCTAGACTAGTATATGCTTTGTCACGTATGATTTAGTCCAGAGTGAGGTGTATGATATGTTCCTAAACTAATGCTACTCCTGGAGGCAATGGAAAATAACTTTAATTAGGCTAAGAGAAAAGGGATAGGGGGTCTAAGCTAATAGGAGATAGGGAGAGAATATTTAAGCTAGCCTAAGTGTGATGAGCATCTATTCCTTAATCATCCGTACACATCTTAGACCTCGTACACGACTACAATTGGGATTACTAAGCGCATGGCCTAAGTACGCTATTGGGATACCAAGTAGTCACACGTAGATGCTCATGATTAAGTTGTACTCATTATGCATTTAATAATAATAATAATTAAGTAATTAAACTAAGTAAATGCTACAATGATGAAGTAATCTCAATCTTTATTTTTGATCATGTGCGTGTCCAAGTACGTCACACTCGAATAAAGGATGCCATACAATTACAATCATCACACTGCAGGCATGCACTAGGGGAAAGGGTTGAGAAGAACTAAAAATGAAAGCTAAGAACTAACTAAGACTAACTAACTTCTATCTAAAAACTTGACTCCTCTCATGCACCTACATGAGTATTTATAGGCTTGGACAGGAGTCACGATATCGTGTATCCAATATCGTTACTCGGGTTGCAATATTGCATACCCAATATCATGGATCCAATATCCGAGGTCCGATATCATAGCCAGATGAATCATGATTCATCATACCCCCACTACTAAATGAAAACTTGTCCTCGAGTCAAAATGAAAACAAGCCCCATTGATTACACAGTGGATAAGTATGGGATTATTGATTGACGGGAAATTTATTCATGTCATAGTGGAGAACTCATTGGGACACAGCAAAAAATTACAAAATTGCACAATTGGAAAATTGTAAACTTTATTTAGCTCATGTGGTTCCAAGTGGCAGTGGCTCCTCCATGGATCGCTTACCCTTGTCTTGTTTTCTAGGAGTTGGAATTTAATGATGTTGAATCAATGCCTAGAGCTTTTCCTCTTCCGTTTGGGGATCCTGTGTTGTCCATGCCGATGTTCCAATGTTTGATGGAGTTGGCACCTTCCATGAGCATAGTAGTTGTGGAAACATTTTGTTTACTTTGACCTACCAGGTGACAAACAACCATCGTTCTTCCTTGTAGGCTCTAGCTTTGTCCCTGTACTCCTAAAAATCTGTAAGTCGTTGAGCCAAGTCTGCTATGACATATTTTTGTCCTTGGTAGCTTACTTTAACCACCTCTAGTTCAAAATTTGCAAATTCCAGTCTTTGCAACGTTTTCTTGTGCTCTACAAATTCTGCTTCATATTTGGCATAGGTGGTAGCTACTTGCCTCTTGAGCTTAGTCCTCGGGCATCTTGCTATTAACATGGCTAGATTGGCATACTTCAGGTTTGCCAATTAGATGTACTCTGTGAGATCCTGAATCTGCAGGTCCCAGCTTTTAAGTTTTTCCTAGTGGGCAAATGCATATGTATCCAATATGGCCCACCAATCAATGTGTTGAGCACTGAAAGTGTTGATGTGGGCCTTGGCCATATGGATCTACTTTTCTATAACTTACTTGTACATTCCCACCTAGTCTCAGAAATGCTTCTTTAACTTCTTATGCTGCTTGACCTTCTTTTTCCACATGCTTATTTCGATGGTCATCTTTTGATAGATTGTGTGTACCTCATCCATTGAGAGGGTTCGATTCTCTTTGGCCAAACGGTTCATGTCTTGGTTGACCCTAATCAATTATTCTCATAACTGTTGAAAGTTTTCTTCAAGAACATTCTTCTATTTCTCCACAACAGTGAACCAAAGATTATCAGCAGCGAGCTATTTATTCTCTTCTTGTAAGGCTCTGAGTGCCTTGATATGCACGTAGGTTTGTGCTTGTGCCTTGGAGGCATCCTAGTCAGCCTTCTCTTTCTTCTTCGCCACTCTTTTATTATCCACTAAAATTTTATTGAGCTTCTCGGTCCTGAAGGTATCCAACTGGTCTATGGGAATGAATTCAGAGGGGTCCCACTGTGCAGCTTGCAAGGTTACAAGCCTTTCTTGGAGTCTTGCTAAGTCCACTTCTACATTCTTGGTCCTAATCTCTATGATGACCAACTTTCCCTTGGTGGAGATGAGGTCTGACTGTGCTGTCATGACATCTTGTGGGATGTCAAACAAGGATGTCATTGCTTGTCCTATTTGCAGCAACCAATTAAGCACATCCTCATGCTCCGCAGGAGTCATTGAGGGATCGACCAAAGTTTGAGCATCACGTGCTCTTGTGAATTCTACTGGTGGCACAACAAGGATGTTGAAGGATTCTTTAATGTGGTCTACGACCACATCTATGGCTTCCACTACATCCTAGTGCTACATGACAACCACTGTGGTCCGTTCACCAGTCTCCAATTTCACCTAAAAGGATGCAGCATTCCCTGAGATCTATTGTGAACACTGAGTCTCCCCTCCTCTTGTCTGAATGGACACCTCATCTTGTGCATGATTTATAGAGACAGTGGACCGTATTGTATCGTTGATGATGTGGAAGAGATTAGCATAATCACAACTTCCCCAACTGACCATCTCAATGATGGCCCTGAGATGGCTCATCAACGGTTGATAATCCTACGGTGGTGGCGATGGTTGGTCTCACTGGCTCGTGTTGGGCCCTGCTTCTTCTTGTTGACTGGGCCTCATTCTTGGAAGTTGTCTAGGCCCTGTAGTTTGAGTTGCAGTAGGCCCCACCGTTTGTTCTTGCTTTGGCTCTAGCTCTAGCATCTCACCAACACTTTTTCTTGGAGCTGGTGGCTTCAACATTTTAACGAACGAAGCATTTTGTGCTCTTCTAAGGATGTCATTGGTGTACCCCAGAATACTAGCACACTTGGATAGCTTCTTGATGAGATCAGTGAAGGGCAATGCAAACTTCCCTATCTTTCATTCTTCGAACTGCCTAAAGATCTCCATGCGATATAGATGAGGAAGGTTAACGTTAACCTTTTCCATCAATATCACACTTCCTAATGCTGCATATGTTGAAATTCTATTTAGTCCTCTTTTAGGGAAGATGTGATAAGTTTTAATTTTGAAGTATAGCCTTTCTTCTAGCATCAGCTCTCCATATGTCTTATCGTCTTTACTGTATGCCTTCATCAACCACATCTTTCATGCATCTGCGTCAGAGCAAGTGGACAAGTGAGAAACTTTCGACCCCGTTTTTGGAAGGTTTAACACTTCCAAAATGGCCTTGGTAGAAAAATCAATAGACACACCACCAATGTCAACCGTGGTTCCTTCTTCTTTATTCTGCCAAAATTAGTATGTTTCTCCTAAGTACCAGGCACTGCTTTTAGAGAGGATAGACCATAATGGGGACCTTTTGAGCTAGTCCTTAATGGCCTTAGGAGTGAATTCTATGAAGGGTATAAATTTTAATTCCAAAATCACTACAGCTGATGTGGACCTTTCACGGATGACCTGAACACACTCTGGGGACAACGTGAGGTGTTGTCCCTATTCAGGTGCAGCAGCAGCTCTACATTCTACCTATCTCGATTGTATAGTAGCAGGAGTCTCTTGATGGATACTGAATGATTACACCTCCTAATTTGCATAGTGTTCAGTAGACACCTATCCTCTACCTCTCCTGGGTTGCTTAGATATACCTTGAGGAGGGCCTTCTTGTTGTTCATGCTTTGGGGCCATCTACAATCACACAAGACCAATCATTAGTAAGGTTGTTTGCAAAAGTTAAGTTATACCTTACTTCTTGCCTTAATGAATTTGTTTCTTATTCCATGTGATTTAAAGGTATAAATTTTATGGAAATGTCCCCAAAAGGTTTTAATATTTGGCCCACTTTGCTTAGGTGGTTTTAAAGTTTAATTTCCTAGTATAGATAAGTAGATGAAATTGTTTTTGGCACATGTTTATTATTTTTATAACTAATTACCCTTGATAGTATCCTTTGGGTGATGACAGATTTTGAAAAATTTATGTACAATTCAAATTGTACCCCTGCCCCATGACTAAGCTAAACACTCCAAGTTCAGATAGGTTCAAACGGAATGCAAATCGAAGCACTAGTGAGCAAGTTAGGGCTAGTAGATCAAGAGGTGCGTAGGTCACAAGTCATAGAAGAAAATTGGAAAAAACTCCCCTACGTGAACAGTTGCAAATGATGTTAATGTTCATAGGAGGGGGGACCCATATATATAGGTTAAAAGGATGCGATATCATATACACAATAGTGTGGCCCCAATATCGTGGCCTAATGAAAATAGGATATTTGGGGTAATTGATAAATTTTTTAAATTCTATAGTGTAAACTAAGGACTTTAGGTCAATGTGAAGGCTCCAGGGTAATGTTGATCAGGCTTGATGGCACCAAAAAAGTATCATGGTGTAAAATCTGGCAATGAAGGTCATGAAGAGCATGAGGAAAAAGGGCATGTGTTAGTACATAGGAACGTTTGAACTGGAAGGATGATGATGAGGGAAAGAATATCATCGGTGACATAATACTCAGAGGCTATAAAATGATGTGAGGGTGTGCAACAAGTACAAATTACAAGAGTCACACAAGTGGGTCCTCCCTAAAGGATGTTGTGGGCTCGTTGTCCAAATAATTAGTCACCTAAGACTTGATAACATAGAACAACACCTCAACCAATGAGTCACATGAGTATTTTATTCGTAGTGAGATTACTTATAAAAAGATAAAAAGGAGAAAAAGATAAAAAGACAAAATAATATATTGAAAAATGAAAAACTAGAAAAAAAATTGTAAAATTGAAGAAAATGAAAAATATTTATTAGTCCTGCTTGTTAGCATGGAGGATACCCCCCATAACTAAATAGTTTAGGATAGTGAGGATTAATAAATGAAAAGTTGGGATCCTTGCATGTTGCATTTATTGGGATTCGGTCATATCTAAACCACTAGGTGTCTTTTGATGTGGTGGTTGGAACATACCCTGAGTGGGGTTCACACACTTGATGATAGTAAACATAATGGGGCAATTTATAAGATGTAGTCAATTGATGAGTGGTTGACCCACTATGGCACCCGTGACCGTAAGGTGGTATGCAAGGATCATGATGTCTCCCGTCATGGTTATATTCATTGGGCTGAATAGTTGTTGGAATGTTAATTGGTGGCCCTAATGAGATGACATGAGGCATTGGGTTTGTAGAGAGAGATGCACCAAATTTTTGGGCTTGTGTTGTGTTGGAAGATGCAGTGGTCTCAGAACTGTGCTATCCCTTCTTACAGTCATGTCTAAAGAAGGGATACCTTTGATGTTTCAAAAGGTTCCCACTGTTGTTGATAGTAGAAGAACAAGTAACATTCATGGGTTGATGTGGTGGTGCAAGCCCTTCAAGCACAATTGGTGGAAATATGGAAGGAGGTGAAGGATGAGAATGTTGAAATTGAGAAGTGCAAGGTACCCAAGGTGGTGGTCCTATTGGCGAGGATATGGGTTGATAGTATTGAGGAGAATGATAATAATGTGGTGAGATAAAGGATGTTGACTTGGTTGGGGAAATAGAATGTTGGACTTAATAAGCATTTAATTTCAGATGGTATGAAGGGTATAACTAGTTTGGAAGTGGCCTCCCCCATTATTGGGATTGTTCCCACTATGATCGAACATAGTATCTCTGTACAAACTCTGGGTGTAACACCCTTTTCCAATGCTTCTATAAATGTAACAAGATTAGGCATTGGCCCTTGGGATGATCGTACAAGCAAATGTTGCATTGATATGTATGATTGGCAATTGAACTCTTATTCTCTCCTACCTTCTTTCTGATTGTCTAAGGGTGTTTTGTCCTATTTCTTGGTTTTCCATGACTCTACCTCTAGTAATGTTGGCATATTCTCTACATTTTTTATGCATCCCTTCCATCATCTTATTGATCTTTGCCTCAATTTCATCCAATGATTGTAGTGTTGGCAACGATTGTTCCACCTCCTTGAGGTGAGTTGATTTCTCCTCTTCATTATCATGGGCCCTTGTTGATTTAAGGTTTTGGCCCTATTAAGATTTTTTAACATTCAACCATGTAGCCATTTCTCTTTCTTCTTTTGCTACCTACTTAATAAGCTCTTGGACTTGATGGGTTCATAGTTCATATAGTTGACCTCGAGCATACATACCTAGGGTTTCCCTTGTTTCATTATGAAGCCCATCTATGATATGGTACATTAGCCTTTCCTTGGAGAATCTATGGCTTGGGTAGTTGTTTAATAAAGCATAATATCTATCTAAGGACATGTCCAAGGGTTCATTTTGTGCTTGTTTCCACTCTTGGATTTTTTTCCTCAAGGCTGACACTCGTGCATAGGTTTCATATCTTTTTTTGAAGAGTTCTACCATTGTTGGCCAACGTCGAATTGATTTTGGTTTTAAGGACCTATACCATACTTTTTCTTGGCCAACGAGTATTGTAGGAAAGAGCTTAAGTTTTTTCCATCCATTATCAATGTTATTCCATACACAGGCATCATGGAAGGCTTGTAGATGATGTTGTGGATCTAAATCACAACCTCTTGAAAACTTAGGAAAGTTGTTTAAGTCAAGCCTAGGTAGAAGGCTTTCCTTACAATGCTTGCAGGATATTGGAATAGCCTCTTGTATTTCTATTAGGCTCTTAGTGGCCAGTAGGGGTTCATTGTCACTATGTATGTTATGCATTTGTGAGTTGGAATGATGTTGTTTTTGTTTATGCTCATAGGAGACCCCTACATCAGATTGGGTTCTCCAAACTTTATCTTCATCATCATATAATTTTTTGGTTCTCTAATGAATTGCCTCACTAGTTGTTGCATTGTCAAAGTCTTGTGAGAGAGACATGGTTGTGAATTTGTGTGTGATTTAATTGCAATTATTCTTATTATTATTTTTCAAAAAGATATATCGTTAATACTTTGTTACAGCAATCTCATATGATGTAACTAATCTAAATAACTAGCACCTTCCCCGAAAACAGTGCCAATGATGAGTGGCGAGGTACCCCTACACTCAACCATACGAATATAAGCATTTCACGCACGATTCGGTCGAACTTCACAGATAGGCTAGTTGTGGTATCTAGATAGTTACTCATTGATCGTAGTTCACTATCTTCCCACCTAGACTAGTCTATGCTTTGTCGCATATGGTTTAGTCTAGAGTGAGGTGTATGATATGTTCCTAAACTAATGCTACTCCTAGAGGTAATGGAAAATAACTTTAATTAGGCTAAGAGGAAAGGGAGAGAGGGTCTAAGCTAATAGGAGATAAGGAGAGAGAATCTAAGCTAGCCTAAGTGTAATGAGCATTCATTTCTTAATCATCTGTACACATCGTAGGCCTCATGCATGACTACCACTGGGATTACCAAGCGCATGGCCTAAGTACACTACTGGGATACCAAGTAGTCACATGTAGATGCTCGTGATTAAGTCATAGTCATTCCACGTTTAATAAAAATAATAATTAAGTAATTAAAATAATTGAATGCTGCAATGATGAAGTAATCTCAATCTTTATTTCCGGTCATGTGCATGTCCAAGTACGTCACACTCAAATAAAGGATGTCATACAATTACAATCATCACACTGTGGGCATGCATTGGGGGAAAGGGTTGAGAAGAACTAGAAATGAAAGCTAAGAACTAACTAAGACTAGCTAAATTCTATCTAAAAACTTGAATCCTCTCATGCACCTACATGAGTATTTATAGGCCCGCATAGGAGTCACGATATCATGTATCCGATATCGTTACTTGGGTTGCGATATCGCGTACCCGATATTATGGATCCAATATTGGGGGTCTGATATCACAGCCAAATGAATCATGGTTCATTATGTGTAATTCTTCAAGTTTATTTAAGTCCTTTTAATATTTGCAATATTTATGGTTATAATACTTCTACAAATAGAACTACTCTATGGCAATTTCTTCCTTGAAGTTTTCCTAACATTCTTTAGTAATTTGGTGGTGATTTCAATATGATAGAAGATTCTTATGATAAAATTGATGTAGCTTCTTCTTAGTTTGTAGGTCATGAACATTATATTTGGTGTGATCATAAGCAAAAATTTTGTTTATCTAATGTTGTTGGATTAAATGTTAATCAAAATGATTGGTTTACTAGGTCTAACCTTTATGGAAGTAATAACTGGATTTTTGAAGACTTAATCATTTTTATTTTTCTAATTATTCTTCATGTTTTTATGATAAATAGGTTAAATTTTATAAATATGCAACTCTGTCAGATCATTTTTCTCTTTCTCTTAATTTGAAATTTGGTTTTAAATCTCCAATTCAACGTTATGAGCTTTTCCATATAAATTCATCTTTATTTCTTATTCCTTCTAGAAAAGGTATTTTCTTGGTAAATGTAGAAATGAGACCCCATGGTAAATTCTATATATTGTGTTTGAAATTTTTCCCACTAGTTGGATAAACAATATGCCAAAAGACAAAGGGATATTGGGAAAAAAATCTACGATGAAATTCAAAAAATCAACACTGTAATACAAAATGATCTTTTTAATATTATTCTTCAACAACGATTTGCTTATGTTTGCTTAGTCAAACAAAAATGGTATTAGCATAATGCTAAGAGTTCCTTCATCAAGAATCATGTTAACTCATTGAAAATAGAGGGAGAACCATACATGGAATTTTTTAAATTCTTAATAGATAAAAGGTACTTGTTATTAACTCCATATAAGTTGATGGTCTTAGTTCTAATCTTCTTATTATCAATGGTTTTCTTGAAAGATATTTTTAATGTATATTTGTTTTAGAGGGTTTTGATCATGAGGACTTTTTTTCTAATTATGATCATTTATCTAATATTGTTCATAAAAATCACAACCATCTTCTCAAACAAGATATCTTTCTTATTTATATTAAAGATACTATGTTTAGCTTGGTGATGAGTGGTGAGATACCCCTATACTCAACCATACGAATGCGAGCGTTACATGCATGATCCGGTCGAACTCTGCAGACTAAGTGTCTACATGCCTTATGGAGCACTTAAGGTTAATTAAGTCTAAGGTATGTGATTTTTATATCTTTTATGTTTTATCGCCTATGCTAATGAGGGAAAGGGTGAAGAGACTAAGTAACTAACTTTAACTAACTAAGCCTTAATTATCCTAGCATCAATATCCATTCCCACTTGTCGTTTCACACCCTGAACCAATGCAACACTACTGGGATTACCAAATGCTATTTGTTACTGGGATTACCAAGCGTAACACATGTGCTTGAAGCAATCGTACTGAATGCACTTAACTATGAGAGTTGAGGGTTGAGATATTAATTAACTAATAAAGCATTTAACCATTAACATTAATTAAAGTCCTATTTAGCTTAGTCCATGCACTAAAAGGTTTATCCAAAATTTTGTCTTTATTTCTATACACAAACGTGTGCTCAGGTACAATATTTACTCGAATAAAGATCTATTCACTTTGGGACTCCTACTGTGGGCACATGGAAATTATTCTAACTCTAGAATGGAAAAATGGCAAGAGTTTGGCTAAGGTCTAGATCTAGGTGGAGAAATAAGGGAGAGCCATCTCTTATTTATACAACTGGCAACGGGCTGCGATATTGCGTACACAATATCACAGGGAAAGATGCAGTATCGCAGCCCATGCGATATTGTATCCCATCATACCCCCATGACTGAATAAAAACTCATCCTCAAGTTCCTTAAAAAATATTGGGAAGGTATGGGATTATTGACTTGAATGGAACTAATGGTGAATGGGATAATATGTGAATGGATCATCGTTACAGAACATGACAAAACTGGTGTTCACGACAACAAGAGTGAACACTTTATACATTTGACATCAGGCCTTATTTGGCAGCTGAGAGAGAAGAGAGAAGAGAGAAGAAGTCTGTTGCTGCCAACGCCAAGATTGGGCCTTTCGTTGTCTATCTGTAAGCTCATCATCAGTCTTGTTCCTTACATAACTACTTCAGCACTAGTCCATTCCAAGTGTTCCCTCCAGATCCAATCCATTGTTGTATGATTGCCATATACACACACAACACAATCTTATATTAGCAAGGGTAAATGAATCATAATGCAATTGATACCTTCCTTCGGTGTAAGGCCCATTGTTGTGATATGCCTAATGTGGATCTGGAGATATAATATTGGTGACTACCGAAGGTGTAGGGGTTAGGAGAAAATTGAAAAAATTGAACCAGGACCACCATGACTGAGAGCAAGCCTCTGGTAGTGACAGAATGGAAAAAGATAAGGAATAATAAAGAGGAATAAAAAGAGACAATTATAACATCGATGAAATGGATGTCAAGATGGAAATGAACAAAATAGATTTGATTGCAAAAATGTTAAGGGAAAGAATGTAACCGGTGCACCAAATAGGAATGCCAGTGGGTCCTCCCCAAAGCAGGTTCATGCCCTTAATGCCCTAACAAATCCACATACAAAGAGTCCATAGGCTCTAGGAATGTCATTTGGAACAAGAGTTAAAGTCTTAACCACAAGAATTCACCGAAAAGAAAATAATGCATCAACCAAAATATAGACTACAGATACAATCGACAATGAGGTGAACAATGGAGAGAAGGATGGAGAGAAGAGAATGGAATGGAGTCTCAAGAATAAGGTGGTGTACAGCCCCATGTGTATTTAATAATTAATGTGACTTAGTAGATCCCATTCCAAGTTCGTCCTCAAACAAACCACATCTAGTGACTTTGCATCAATGCATTTGGCCAATCCATCCACTTGAAGTAACATGAATTCCTTCACCAAAGAGCCACCACCATTCCGACAAAGCGAAGGAGGAGAGAATAGGAAGGGCCTTAGTTAGAGGGAACATGTTTACTTTAGTTCCATAACCAGTGCTTGTAGCCCAAATGATTATTTTGTCTAAGGGATGTGCTTTGAATCCTCATTATTTTTTTTGTCTTTTTGCATAAGAACCACACCATGCAAAGACTTATTATTTTTATTTGCTCAGCTTCTTGATAATTGGGTAACGTCGAAACGGTAGGAAAACTCAAGAAGAAAACATCCAAGCACCCAAGAGAATGGTCAGCACAAACGCATCAAGTTCCCTTGAAGCCACACCCTTTTCAATCCTTGAGTCCTTCCTTAGTTTGAGAAATACCCAGTCACCAATTCGTTGATAGCTCTTATTATTTTGAAGAAATGGACTATACAGTTCCAAGCTAAGAGAGAATATAGAGATTTATGGATGAATGGATGATGTGGACTCATTGCCTGCTATATCAAAAGAACCATACCTTAGTATCAAAATCGTAACTTAAAGGTAAAAATCAAACATTAGCAACCAATAGAAAAATAGTTCATACCATCATTAAGAGTAGTTATTGGGTGAAAAACTTACCAAAATGGATAACACACACACACACACAAATAAAAGAAAAAAGTATAAACGATGTTATTAAACAAAAACAAGAAAAGTTAAAGAAATTTGTAAAACAAAAATGTGTAAAACAAAAACTTAAAAGAACTGAGGGCTACAAATGATCAGCATAGGTGGCCATCTCCTCCATGACTGAATTGAAAGGGAGAGATCCAAAATAATGAGCACTTAATTGAATTTCTTAGAAGTTCCCAACTTCTCCCAATTGATGTTTTTAGGTTAAGGATTGGAAGTTGGCGACACTCATATTCCAATGTATCTATGCTTTCATTGTGGGTACGATTTGTTCCCCCAATTCGTTCCATGCATGTTAGTGAGTTGCTCTTTGGATTAGCTATCAACCATGGGGTGTTCTCTTGTTGTGTGGTTTCTACATACATGCACTTTTATATCTAAGTTTCCTGGGCACACAGGTTGCATACAAGAAGTACTAAGCACTCCTGTATGTCATCATCCTCAATATCACTATATGTGATGCATGGAACTGTCTTCCTCTCGATCTTTCCATAAATGTTTTCCTTAGATATTTCCAAGGAAAGATCATGGACTCCTAGGCATGTGTTTATTGTACTCAACCATGCCCTTCCCATTATTATCGGGAACTCCCCTTTGTCATTGTTTATTTGGATCACCAGGAAATCAACTAGGTATAACCAACCAACACCGTGGTAACAATGTCCTCAACATATCCCAAAGGAATAGTGATGGACTGGTGAGCCAGCTCTAATTGAATATTGCTCTTCTTGAGTGGGGGTAGGTTCTAGGCTTTATACATTTCTTGCGATATTAAGTTGACTCCAGAACTTGAGTCAAGAAGAGCCTTATGAGGCTCATTCCCAACGACTTGAAGATAAATTAGGGGGCTTCCAGGATCTTGTGAAGGTGGCCCACCTTAATCCAATCGGTAACGGTATGTGTTAACATAACCATGTGCGTTAAGCTCTGTTGTTCTTTTGAAGGGAGCTCTGAAGCCTTATTTTTTGGAGGAGTGTGTATAGACTCAACCGCTTATGGTTGTGAGAGCTTGTTTAGGCTTTTGGTTCTTAAGAAATGTCTTCTCTTCGTGCGGTTGTTAGAACCAACGAAGGGTTGAAGGTTTACAACTCTCGTAGCATTAAGTTGCTATGGTTGAGTGGGGAGTTCCCCTTGCATTATTGGAGTGGGTGGTAGTGGAACTATCGACGTAAGAGTGGCAGATGGATTCGAAGGATGGTATGTATGTGGTGTGTCTCCCATAGGAGAAGGAATCCTAAAATACTCCTGAACTTGGTAGTGACATTGTGGGGTTGTGTGACCCATAGAGTCACTTGGAGAAACTGGTTGGTGCATGTAATAGCCATATGGATCTAGTTGCCAGTAAGGGTATTGTTGTCTAGGCGATGGCGTCCCCCATGACTGTGGTATTGCCACTGCTGGTGTTGCCCGATAGGTTGTGGTGGAGTTCCACTTGGATAATATGTTAACGGTTTGTGGAATTGCATTGGTTACCTTGGGGATAAGGTAACCGATGCGGTGCTTGCCATTTGTTAAGTCTTGGGTTGAGTGCATACACCCCAGACTCTTGTAGTAATTCATAATATTGTCCCATGGAAGCATCCAAGGATTCATGAGTTCCCTGCTTCCATCCTTGGATATATTTTCATAATTTGGACACTTGGGAGTACGTTTGATATTTGTCATTAAACAATTCTAGCATCGTACTCCACCTCCTAATGGTTTTTGGTTCTAAGGACCAGTACCAGCTTTCTGCTTCCTTTATGAGTGTCCTTGGGAACAACTTTAACTTCTGCCACTCGTTTTCAATATTCTACAAGGCACAGGCATCATGGAATGCCTGTAAGTGGTTTTGAGGATCAGCATTGTATCCCCCTTCAAACCATAGGATACTATTCATGTCTAGCCTCTTGATCTGGCTATCTTTCTGGTGCCTTGTAGGTATTCTAACAGCCTCCGTAATGTCTAACATACTCCAGGTTGCTAGTAGGGGTTCATAATTGTCATTTCTTTCATGGTGTCTGTGATTCCTACGTGGTTCCGTACTTTTCCTTCTTCCATTCCTTGATTCTCTCAAATGCCCTTGTCCTCGCTCTCAACTCTCTAGTCAAGGTCTCTCATCTTACTTACCCTTATCCTCACGATTGTGCTCTTTGTGACTACGTCCTGATGTGGAAGGAGAGGGTGAATGATGTGATGAAGGGGAAGAGGAAGGAGAACTATCGCCATGACGATGTTTCCTACCTACACTTCGGTGATCCAGACCCCGATCATGATGACGATCAAAATGCTTGCCCTTATCTTGTGTTTGTGTTCCCTCATTGAAGACTTGGTGTTCATGGGAATTGGAACCAAGGTTGTGAATTGTGGAGCAAAGGTTCTGATACACCACCTCCTCACAATCGTTAGGAAAGGGAACATCATTTACTGGAGAACCTATAGGACTCGCAATAGGAGAGTCTTCATACATCATTGAAGGGAAAAGGACCCCATAATGCTTCGCTTGTCATAAGAGAAATTAAGGGTGGTTATCCCCTGTGTCATAATCACATACAACGTATTTAGCATATAGCTACGTCATGTCTATTTGTGCAAGAGCACGAAGGAGCATGTTAAGGACTGCCCGATCTAGTGGTAACACTATGTTACCTTGCAAGTCTCGCCAACGCAATTGTTCATCCTAATGGAGGATAAAAGTAAAATTGGTTATATACTTATCGTGATGAGTATATACTACCTGATACTGTTGAGGAACTGGCGGATCTAGGTTATGTATGTTAGACTACTGACTATCTCTTGTGTGATCCCTAGGTGGTGAAGTGCTTTTATTAGAAGAAGAAGACATTGTTATCTTGTCAGTATACTATTGACCGTTGTTTAAATTTTCTTCCGCTTAACCCTAAGGATTTTTTTAAGCTTCCCAACAATGTGGATGATTTCCTATTTTGTACTTAGTGCACAAACAACTTAGTCCCTGGCAACGGTGCCAATGATGAGTGGTGAGGTAGCCCTACACAAACCATATGAATACGAGCGTTACACACACGATCCAATCGAACTCCATAGACTAAGTGCCTACACGCCTTATGGAACACTTAAGGTTAATCGTTCATTGTCTTCCCAGACTCACTTGTATTTGTCACGATTATATGGTTAAGTAAGTATGAGGTATGTGATTTTTATATCTTTTATGTTTTATCCCCTATGCTAATGAGGGAAAGGGTAAAGAGACTAAGTAACTAACTTTACTAACTAAGCCTTAATTATCCTAGCATCAGTATCCATTCCCACTTTTCATTTCACACCCTGAACCAATGCAACTCTACTAGGATTACCAAACACTATTCGTTACTGAGATTACCAAGCGTAATGCACGTGCTCGAAGAGGTCGTATTGAATGCACTTAACTATGAGAATTGAGGGTTGAGAGATTAACTAACTAATAAATCATTTAACCATTAACATTAATTAAAGTCCTATTTAGCTTAGTCCATGCACTGCAAGGTTTAGCCAAAAGTTCGTCTTTATTTCCGTACACAAATGTGTGCTCAGGTACAATATTTGCTCGAATAAAGATCCATTCACTTT
>MNCI01020267.1:5999-56264 GCA_015680685.1 Gnetum montanum | reverse complement strand
GGCACATGGAAAATATTCTATCTCTGGAGTGATCAAACTGCCAGATTTTTCCTACTTTAAGCCTAGGATGAGAAATGAGGGGAGTGCCGCCTCTTATTTATAGATTTGACGACGGACTGCGATATTGCATACACGACATCGTAGGGGACGACACGATATCACATGGGATGCGATATCGTGGTGGCCGCGATATCACGTCTCATCACCATTAGATAATTTTGTTGATAATTTGATTTGATTTGGAACAACAATACAAGGAACACCTTCCTACTGGAGAAAATGCAAAGTGTAACTGTTTGATTTGATAAATGAGTTAGGGCACCAATTTTTTTTTTTTTTTACTTTGAGTGTAGTAGATATTTATTGGCTAGACCTACATAAGGTACTGCTTGGAGAATAATTGGAAACTATTTTTGTAATAAAGGAATGGAAAATGAAAAATATTATTAAGAATCCATATATAGTTACCAAGTTTATGCATTTTCAACATAAGGAATTTTGGGAAAAGGTATTATTTGAGGAATTCAATGTGGTTGATCATTGGACAAGATATGAATGGCAACATGGGGGATATCACTGGGTGAATTGCAGTTGAAATTTCTTTCACTAGGTGATAGCGCTAAGTGCCCACCTTAGCCAGCTACTCATAACAAATGCACAATGATACTCAAGCTCAATAGAAACACGCTTACAAGAAAACTCCCAACCTTTACTCTCAAAGGAATATGTTACAACACGCATAGGAAGTTGCCCCAATGTGAGCCTCACCTCCTTCTTTTATAGGAGTGCGCGTACTCGACCTTGCTAGTGCACTCCTGTGACTGGCATTACAAATGAATCACTTGCATCTCCAAAGATTATGCACGTAACCCCTTTTCCAATTCAGGTTTCTATCCATTTTGCCCCAACTGGCGATAACGGATATGCATGCACTACATCTGGGCAAACCTGGCTGTAGCCCCCTCACATGCGTCGAACCTATCTTCCTCTAGATGTGCATGCGCTACATTTGGGTGAACCCAACTATAGTCCCCTCACATGCATCACACTTAAATCTTCCTGGCAGTACCAGATGTCTTTCCACACTCCAAGTGTGGATCAATTGTAGCTCACATACGCTTGCACATGAGCCTACGATTGCGGAAGCTCAAGAGGCCGTGACAAATCCACCCTCATTGGATGAGTCTGACATCCTCGTCAGAAGTCCTTTCAAGTATGGTTTGATCAACTCCTCAAACTACCATAGGATAACATCATGTTCCCATGTGGTGTCCTCCTCGCTACAGCCCTTCCATATGACTAAGTAGTCAATGCATCGATTCTTTTGACTAGCACCCTCAGTGTGATGACTAAGGATTCTCTCAGCCATTCTCTGAAATTCCTTTCGGATGCTAGAAGGAGCTCTCTTGGCTTGATGTCTCGTTGCATTCTCATCCTCATAGAATGGTTTGAGAAAGCTTATATGAAAATTCAGATGGATTTTCATCTGCTCCAGCAATTTCAATCTGTAGGCCACATTGCCCACCCACTTCACAACCTCAAATGGTCCATCGTACCTTTGAAGATACTATTTATCAATGATCTTTTTTTAGATTTGGGAAGTAAGTTTTAACAAGACCTTATCCCCTTTTTTCTACTTGACCACCCTTCGATTCTAATTGGCATACTTCTTCATGTGCCTCTGTGCCTTACCTAAGCTATCCTGAGCTTGCTAATATAGTTCCTACTTATTGCGTGAAAATTGATACACCGTAGGGAATTTCCCTTGAGACTTTGATCTTGCCACATCCAAGGGTATTATGGGCTGATTCCCAAAGATCAACTCTGCAGGACTCAACCCCGTTGAGGAAGTTTGATGCATGTTGTAGCAGAATGTGGTAGTGTCCAACAATGCAACCCAATTCCACTGACTTGTGGTTACAAAGTGGAGAAGATACTCTTCAACCAAAGCATTCATTCACTCCATTTTCCCATCCATCCGGGGATGGTTGGCTATGGAAAATTTTAATTCTGATCTCATCAAAGACAACAACACCACCTAGAACTTCCCTGTGAACTAGGCATCCCAGTCACTTACAATATCTCATGGTACCCCAAATACCTTTACAACACACCAAAAGAAGAGTTTAGAAGTTGCTTCTGCAATGCACACCTGAGGTGCAGCTACAAACATGGCATACTTTAAGAACCGATTAACCAAAACCAATATAAACACCTTCCCATCCACCTGTGGGAAGCCCGTGATGAAGTCCAGTGAAACACATTCCCATGGTCTTCTAAGAATTGGAAGAGGTTGAAGAAGCCCAACCTGCTTCTTCTTCTCTATTTTGTCTACCTGACACACTAAATAGGTTCTCACATATAGTTCCACATCCTCTTCCATCTTAGGCCAAAAGTAACCTCTAGATAGAAGAGCTAGCATCCTTCTCATCCCTGGGTGTCCAACCCACTAGGTGTCATGAGTTTCTCTCATGAGTTCATGCCGTAGTCCCTCACCCTTAGGAACATATAACATATTTCCTTGAGTGTACAAGAGATCATCCTCAAGCCAATACTTTCTCATGAGGCCTTCATGCACCTATTTTCTTAGTTGAAAATAGGTCTTGTTTGCTTCTGTAGCTTCCTTCACCATGTTGATGAAGTTTGACTGAACTGTCATCAATGCTACAACATAAGCCTAAACTTCCTTTCAACTTAGCGGATTCGCTACCTAGTTCTCCCACATAGGTTGATGAACCCAATTGAAGTTAAACTCTGCAAGGTACTCTTGTCACCTTGCTTGCTTCGAGGAGAGCTTTTTCTGAGTTTTAAAGTATGTGTTGGCCACATTTTCTGTGTCCACTGTGAACTTCATTCCCAACAGGTAATTCCTCCAAACATTTAGGCAGTGCACCACTGCCATGATTTCCTTCTCATGAGCAATATATCGTTGCTCTATGTCCTTGAGCTTCCTACTTTTAAACATAATTGGATGTCCCTCTTGCACCAGGACTCCACCAATCGCTCGATCGAATGGATTGGTATGAAGTTCAAATGGAACTTCAAAGTTGGGCAACTGCAGCACTGGTTTCAACATTACAGCTTCCTTGATTCAATTGAAGGCCTTCTCACAAGCCTCTAACCACACCCATGTTTGATTCATCTTTAGTAAATTAATCAAGGGGGCTACCTTCCTTGCGTAGCCCTTAATGAACCGTCGGTAATAGTTGGCAAGTCCTAAAAAGGACCGCAATTTAGGAACCTTCTTTGGAGCAGGCCACTCCACAATTGCCTACACCTTCCAGTCATCCATCTGGATTTTCCTCTTTGATATTCGATGATCAAGAAATAAGATCTCCTAGACACCAGATTTGCATTTTTCTTTCTTTACATACAAGTGGTTTTCTTTCAGCCTTGAGAAAACCTACCTTAAGTGTTCTACATGAGCCTCCAAACTCTTGCTATGCACAACAATATCATCTAGATAGACCACCACCGATCTATCTAGGAACTCATATAAAACATCATTTATCAAATCGCAAAATGTGGTAGAGGCGTTGGTGAGCCCAAATGGCATCACCAAAAACTTGAAAGAGCAATATTGGATTACACACACTATTTTTGCTTCATCCCCAACAGTGATGCGCACCTGCCAATACCTAGACCTCAAATCAAACTTGGTAAAATACCTTGCTTTTGCCAAACGATCAAACAAGTCTACCACATTTGGGATTTGATACTTGTTTTTTATGGTGATTTTGTTCAATACCATATAGTCCATGCACATCCGCAACATGTTTTCCTACTTCTTTTAGAAGAGCATTGGTGCTCCATACAGTGCCTTTGAAGGTTGAAGGTAACCAGCCTCCAATAAATCATCTAGTTGCTTGCACAACTCGATAAGCTCCATGGGGGACATTTGATAGGGAACACTCACAGGCATCCTTGCCCCAGGTTCTAGCTCAATCTGATGGTCTACCCTCCTCCTGGGAGGTAATACCTTAGGTAACTCAGGTGGCATCACATCTGCAAATTCCATTAGTAGATGCCCTACACAATCAGGTACTTCCACTATGTGGTTCTTCTTGATCTCCACCAAGGTAGCCAGCACAGTGACTTCACCTCGTTTTACCCCCAAATTCGGTTGATCTGTTGATTGAAAAATCTGTTTGGGCTTTTTACATTTGATAGGAATAAAATTGGGTTTCCTTTCATGGGCAATCAACATCCCCCCCAAGTGTTGTACCACTAAAGCTTTGGCCCTTACAAAGAATTCGACCCCAAAAATCAACTCAAAGTCATCTAAAGAGACGACAACAAAATTACATTCATCCTCCCAAAGTCTGACTCTGAGAGGAAAAGAGATCACACCATGAACTGGTTGTTCTCCTGAGTTCACAACCTTGACCTTGCTCTAGCTCGTGGCGATGGTCAAGCCAAGTTTCTCCACCAACCATTGGGACACAAAGTTTTTTGTCGCTCCCATGTCCAACATTGTGGTTACCTTCTTTCCATTGAGGAAGACCTCCATGAACATTACCTTGTTTGGTGGAGTGAACTTTTGGAAAGAAAGAGTATTCAACAACTATAACGAGTTGCACCTCGGGTTTCTGCAATCTCTCTCAAACTCCTCTTGAAGTCTAAGGGTCGAGAGCTTCTCTCTCGAAGGGTAGGCATGAGCCCAGTGTGGTCCATCACAAATAAAGCACCTAGATGAGAATTTCTTCCCTTGGGAGACTCCCTCTCCCTTGGGTTTGGAGGGCACCCCCTCCTTCTTATTATCTTTGGGGTCTTGATGTTATTTTCCTCCCTTCTTACCCTTGTCCTGGGGCTTCTTCTGCTCTGAATTGGATCCAGAATTTCCCTGTTTGAAATCAACCAAGCTATCCACAACGACTATGACCATTGGTAGATATTTCATGCTCTACCTTCTCAGCTCTTCTTGAGCCCATGGCTGCAACCCTGAAAGGAAGTTAAACAACTTATCCTTGTCAGACATATTTTTTATGTCTAGTATCAAGGAACTGAATTCCTTGACATATTCATGCAAGGTAGTGGTATGTCTTAGATTTCTAAGAGACTCTCATGCCACCCATGTGACATTCAAAGAAATGAATTGATCCTTTAGCTTCTTTCTTAGTGCCTCCCACATTATGATTTGAGGGCGGCCAACACTCACATTGTTCTCCAACCACGTCCTCCACCAGAGCTTTGCATCTTCCACAAGATACATGCTTGTTATCATAACCCTTTGGTCCTCAAGAACACAAGTAGCACAAAAGTATTGCTCCATGTCCCATAAGAATTTTTTCAGCTCCTTTGCATTCTGACTTCCTCCAAACTGTTTCAACTCCAGCACTTTCAGTTTGGAGGTGTCTGGGTTCCTGCTAGTGTTTGAAGATCCTAAAACTATATTCTTTAGTAATGCAAGGTCATCTTCAAGGGATGACAAATCTACCTTACACTCTCAATCTCGCCAACATGAGATTCGAGTTCACTTTGCATAACATCATTGTTTTGCTACAATTGGTTAATCTCTCTATGGTGTAGAACTACCTAGTTTGCAAGGGATCGAGCATTAGGAGCAGGGGCTCCAATCAACTCTTCCAAAACAACGATGCGCTCAACAAGGTCCTTCATCACGATCAATCTTATTCTAATACCAACTATCACTCGGTGAATCGCAGCAGAAATTTCTTTCACCAGGTGATAGCGCTAAGTGCCCACCTTAGCCAGCTACTCGTAACGAATGCACAACGATACTTAATCTCAACAAAAACATTCTTACAGGAAAACTCCAAACCTTTAATTTCAAAGGAATATGTTACAACATGCACAAGAGGTTGCCCCAATGTGAGCCTCACCTCCTACTTTTATAGGCGCGAGCGTACCTAGCCTTGCCAGTGCACTCCCGTGACTAGCGTTACAAATGCATCACTTGCATCTCCAAAGAGTATCCACATAACCCCTTTTCCAATTCATTTTTCTATCCATTTCACCCTAATTGGCAATAACGAATATGCATGCACTACATCTAGGTGAACCCGGCTATAGCCCCCTCGCATGTGTCACACCTGTCTTCCTCTAGATGTGCATGCGCTACATCTGGGTGAACCCAACTGTAGTGCCCTCGCATGCATCACACCTAGCTCCACCTGGTGGTAGAAGATGTCTTTCGACACTTCAAGTGTGGATCAACTATAGCTCATGTACGCCTGCACATGAGCCTACGATTGCAGCAACTCAAGAGGCCGTGACATGGGATCACCACATATCTATGGCTTTCTTTGGATCAAGGGAGCTCCAAACATACAAGAACTTGACTAAAATGATCCAGAAGTAGTTAGAAAGATGAAATATTTTTTTTGACGCAATAAAAAATGCATGGAATAGTAGATTTAATCAAGATGGAATACCTAATGATGTAAGTTATTTGGAATTCCTAAACTTTTGTTTCATTTATTTTAAATTTTAAAATATTGTTGAAGTTATTTGAAAAAATCATTAAAATTATACAATTATTTCATTTGTAGATGCAACATGTTAATAGTCCTAGGCATCCATGTGAGATTGAAAGTTGACATTTGCAATTCATGGATCTTGATATTGATTATGATGAGCTTTTAGATTTTGTTCAATGTCATACACAATGTAAGTGAGGAGCATGTTTAAGAACATGAAATAATGTGCAAGTTTGTAGGTAGAATTATATTTCTTTGAATACAATGGTTATTATTTAAATCATGAATGTATTTGATCTAAAAAAAATTATATGAATTTAATTTTTTTTCTTAGGTATAATGTTCCATGGCCATTGTAGGTTCAATTAGAACTCTTTTAAGATCCACAAAAAAAAATCATGTTACTTACGAACCACATCGAAATGATCCAAAATTGAATGTTCATAATAGAATGATTATTCAAACATGGAGAGCAAACACAAACTTTCAACTAGTGCTTAACAAATATGTTATTATTAGGTATATTGCAAAATATGCAATAAAATTTGAAAAGAAGTTAAGATCCTTTAATGATTTGTTACTTCATTGTAGAATCTTGAAACCTAGAGGAAAATGCAATGAATGCATACAAAAGACTCATGATGAATATTGTAGCTAATAGAGACATTGGTGCTATAAAGCTTTGTCATATGCTATATGAATTTCCATTGGTTGAATGTAGCAGAACATTTGATACTATAAATATTTCTAGAGATATCTATAAAAGAGTTATACTGGTTGCATATGGAGATGAGGAACCAAAAACATACACATCCCTTATCAATGCATATTAAAAATCACCATTGGAAATGGAAAGAGTTTTGTTATTGAATGCTGTGAAATATTTTACATTTATCTCAAAAAATAAAAAGAGTTGCTAGTGTGGAAGACTCTACCACAACCAGTTGTTGTTAGAACATATCCTAGATTTAGAGTAGCTCCAAGAGTAGAATAGGAAAAATGGATAGATTATTGTTGGGTAGAGTTTCTACTACACTATCCATTTAGAGATGCAAAATATGATATGGGAAGATAAAATGAAGAAATTAAACTAAAATTGATTTCTATTTGGCACATAGAGGAATTAGAAGAGGACACATTTGCTGAAGATTTTGAATGTGCTTGTGAGGAAGAGAAGTAGTATAGAGATATTATTCCAGAAAAATAGGATGATATTGAATATGATTTAAAAATACTAAGTTGACATCTACTTACATCAACTCATTTTCAATGAAGTGAACTTGAAATGCTTGGATTAAGAGATTGAGATAGACAACACGAATAATCAAGTAGCTATCTTGGAGAAGTTGTTGCAAAGATTTCTACATCTTTTATTCATAGTCATACATCACATGGGATAGTAACATCTTTAAGAAATGACTACAATGAGGTGGATTTATCTTTCCTAGGAGTTCAACAGAAGAAATGCTACAAGATTATCATCAACCATCTATATGTGCAACAATTAAAAGTTGATGGATTTGATCCCCTATTAATGATTATTCAAGGTATAATGGGCATAGGAAAATCTTATCTCATCGATAATATTTGTAAAGAATTTATTCCAACTTTTCCATTATGAAAAAATAGCTTATTGGTGTTCACCCCTACTAGTGTTACAACATATAATATTAATGCAACTACAATACATTCTACATTGAAGATTGAAATTGGGGATTACAAACCATTAGCTGCATTAGCTTTACATCATTACCAAACATATAAAAATACATAAAGTATATTGTTATAAATGAAATGAGTTTTATAGGTGGAAAATTACTTAGTAGCATTGACAAAAGGCTTAAGGAAATATTTTTAGAAAACCAATTAGATAATTTTGTTGGTAGATTAGTGATACTCATTGGAGATATTGTGCAGCTTCCACTTGTCAAAGATGTTATATCGTACCTATAATATTAGATGCATATGAAGAATTTGTGGTTAGCATTCAATACATTTATAACTTTGGATGCTATGTGTTGACAAAGGGATGATGATCAATGACAATAAAGATTTAGAGAAGTTTTGATGAATATATGAGAAGGAAAGATCGATGATGATGATTATGAATTTTAAAGCTAGAATGGATCTTCCATCAACATTATATGGGAGAGATGGGTTTAAGGATTCTGTGCTTTTATTTGATACAAAGAATAAGGTGCATATTCATAATGAAAAGGTATTGCTAAAAATGTAGAAGCTAGTTGCATGATGCATAGTAGATAGAAACATAAATGATGTCAGATTTTTGGATCATTCAAAAAGAGAATTAGATCGAGTAGTGTTCATTTGTGAAGTTGCAATGGTTATGCTCACTGTTAATCTATGGCTAGAAGTAGGATTGGTTAATGATGTGTTGGGACTCATTAAAAAAATAATTTATAGTATGCACTATAAAACTCCATAGTTGCCATTGTATGTTATCATTGAG
Source organism: Gnetum montanum (assembly GCA_015680685.1). Lineage (NCBI taxonomy): Eukaryota > Viridiplantae > Streptophyta > Gnetopsida > Gnetales > Gnetaceae > Gnetum > Gnetum montanum. The sequence goes on along the minus strand of MNCI01020267.1, from coordinate 47,354 downwards.
TTTGACTCTTACATTGGAGTATTCTATGATAATGAACATCCATGACAAGTACCCATTACACCAATCATATGTGGAGGATCTTGCCAACTACCATTGAGATCAGCATGGGCTTTAACTATACACAAGTCATATGGAATGACCTTGGAGAATGCATGTGTACATGTTGGTAGTAAAAAAATAGTACGTCTCACATTTGTGGCACTATATTGACTAAAGAGTATTGATAGTTTGAAGATATTATCTTAGATTTCCAAAGAAAAATACATTAAGATATCCAAGGCTTCTCACCTTCAAAGTAGATTGGATGAAGAGCAACACATTAAATCTAATGAAGAATTAATTAATAGTTTTTCTACTAATGTATTTTTACTATTCTGAACGTGAGAACATTTTCCATTATGCATTTTTCAATTATGCAAGTTTGAACATTGATCATTCATGGTGTATTGTAACATTTTCTTAATCATTCAATAATGGATTCTATGGTTTGATAAGCTACTCTATTTTTGATTTACACTTTCTTGAATTATTTATAGCTTTAGAAAAATAATTTATAACTTAACAACTACCTTCCAAGGAATGGATTCGAATGATGTATAATTTTAGATAGAATCCTTTTTATTTGTTATGTTTAAATCATCATTGCAAGAGACAACTGTTGATCATTAGCTTAGTTATATATTTATGATATATACCTAAAATTTGGTTAACATAATCATATTCGTTAACAAGTAATAAGTTATTTGAGTAAAAATTTCACAACTTCAAGACAAAGAACAAGATTTAAGAATTACAATTTTCATGACTCATGAACAAAGAACAAGATTTATATATCAAACTTTTCGTAATAGTGGGTTGTAGAAAAAAAATGTTTGCATTAGTTTTTGTATGATCTCATTCTTATCTAAATTTGTTCTTTTTGTATGCTCTAATAGACAATGCAAATTTAGCCAAGATTGAGAACATACAAAAACTAATGCAAATATTTTTTTTGTAAAACTTGTTGTTATGAAAAATTTGATATACAAATCTTGTTCTTTGTCTGGAAGTCATGAAAATTGTAATCCTTAAATCTTGTTCTTTGTCCTAAAGTCATGAAATTTTTGACTCAAATAACTTATTACTTGTTAACGAATAAGATTGTCTTGACCAAATTATAGGTATATATCATAAATATATAACTAAGCTAGTAACACCTATTTTTATTGCGAAGCAGTAGGTAGGATCCACAATTATCTGTTTCTTTAAGAGAAGCACTCTCAAACTCTAAGTTAGCATCAAGCCATCAACAATAATAAAGTTTATGATAATCTTGCTAACAAAGAAAACATTATTACCATAAATAATTCACATGAAGATTTTCAAATGGAAGATGCTTATGGGTATCAAAATTCACTACTTTCAAAAACGAATTTTAATGATAATTATGTTAAGGATTTGGTATATTTTATCAAGCTTAATATTTTAGATAAGGTTTATACTATGTAATACTAAGAATGTTTATCTACATTATGATAATGTATACACACCATCATCATATTGGTGTAATATAATATTCATAAGTTGAGATTTTTTAATACTAATCTTGTTATTTATATTTCATAATTAGTATTATTCATCTTATCTGTTTGATTTATTGACATGATGGTTCTTTCAAATTTATACATACATTACTTCTCATTTTGATGTAAGAGATGAATAGTGAAGAATGTATAATTGTATAAGATATACAGTACAGCATAATTAGCTCTATTCTTGTATTAGAGTGTTTACTCAAAACTCAAATACTTAACACTTGGACTAGTAAAGTCCATAGCATATTATAACTTAAACATGTTTCTCAGTATTCGAGTTAACATAATTATTTCTAAATTTCTCTCTAGACATATTAATTCATAATATTATGAAACTTAACATGGTATTAGAGCAAGATTTATGAAGATTTTGTAATTCAATACTATAGGTATTTTTACAATGGAAAAGTAGTTGAATGCATTAAATGCATAGATATGCATGAAAACAAACTAAAAAAATTCATTTTTCACTTTCATTTTGGAATTATTGTGGAGTTAAGCACAACAAAGCACAAACATTTAGCAATTATTTAGTGGCTCAAATTTAAGTATTATTTTTCTATCTTAAATCAAGGTAAGTTAGTTTTAAAATTCTATTTCAAATTCATGTCGTGACATCCTGTTTTCAGATGTCATGGAAAATGTCAAATATACGCTATATTAGACATTATGTATAAGAAGATAATATATCAAATGTTAAATACATGTAACATTCAACGTTATGCATAAAGGAAATAACAGAGAGAGTGTAGAAAGAGAAAGAACAAAATGATTTATTGATATGGAATACTGTATCTGGATCATGCTCTGAGAGTGTTCCTTAGGGTTTTCTTCCTTTGACATATATCCCTTAGAGGCAATCCAACATTGCCACCATGGTTAGTCCTATAACTCGGCTAGAAGAAATGACCAGCCCACTTCCTGTCTCGCTTCACTCGGCTCCTGTGACTCGCCTATACTGGATCTACCACTCCATGCTGGTATGACCTCTAACCCTAGGCACAAATGCCTTAGGTTAAATTCCCATAGGTTACCTTAAGAGAAATGTCCATTATTACAATGCATCCTTGTGGGTCTTAATTACAACTTCCATTTTGGATCCTTGTTAAGATAATAATAACAGTTTTTATGAAGAGACACCATCTTCATTATGTAGCAGCATCATTTGGTATTGGGGACATGACACGTGCAAAAGATGTTACAAATGTTGTATCTAAATTTGTTTGGATTAAATTCCTATTGAAATTATTATTTCTTGTTCTTGTGCTTGAATTTATTAGTTCTGCAATTATCCAAAAAAATTGTGAATTAATTACTATAGGTATAAATTAGCTATTTTTTGATTCGTTAATTATTAAATCATTATTTTTCATCATTTGCATGAAAAATATTTGATAATATGGCTTATGGCAGAAGAGGTTGAGGATAGTTGTAGGGATAGAAGGATTTTCAATTGAATAGATGTCTACTCTACTTAATAGATTTCTACTTTATAAGATAGTTATCTACTCTACAACTTCCTAGATTTAGGATAGATGTCTTTCCCACCTAAAATATGCCTACTCTAAGATCTTATCACACTAAAAAAAGATGTCTATGAATGTCTAAGATATTTTGTCTATGAATAAGGTGTTTTAAAATGTGAAATTTAACTAACATATTTTTGAAATTGAAGCACAAAGAAAAGGTAATAAATTATTTAAAAGCTATATGAATTGACATCAAGGATATAAGCTAGGTAAAGAGAGTGGAAAAGGAAGAGTGACTCATTATCCAACCATCCTATCATTAAGGGATTAGAGAGAGATCTTCTTGAGTTATTGTGAGTGAATGAGTGATCATCCGTTATGGTCCAACTTGCATGTTGATTAGAGTGAGGGTTTGATTGGTTGATTGTCTATACTTGGGAGTATGATAGCTTCCTTTGTGCTTTGTAATCATTTTTCTTGAGAAAGAATAAATTTTCTCTTTTTTATTTTTATTTCATTTTAGATTTACCTTGGTTATTTTCACTTGAGTAAGCTAGAACTATGGAATCCAAGGGAGCTTCTCATCAGATCAGTGTTAGAGCCTTGGATTTAAAGATAATTCAAATTAAGTGAAGAATCTTCACCTTAATTACAGGGAATTACTTTTAATATAATTAAGTTTGGATTGAATTCTTAATTAATTATCTTTTCTATACTCCTTTGTATTTGAAAAAACTCCTTTTATTCATAAGTTGATAATATCTTTAAAGATGTGTGATGAAGTGTTCATTTGATACGTTGACTAGGCTATGTTAACAGAGCCTCATTGATGCAGCCACAGTGATGTGACCCCATCGACATATCCATCCATGCGTTAACATGACCGTGTTAACATAGAGTCTATCTCTTACTATAAATGTACACACACTCGTAGCATTTATGGAATCTTTTTGAGTTAATTGTAGTGAAGTTCTTGTAGTTTGTTTTTGTACAAGTTATAATATTTTCCAAGTGCCCGCAAAAAGAGTGAGAAGGGTGTACGGCTCTTTATTCGAGTGCTAATGTACCTAAGCCCATTGGCGTGAGTGGAAATAAAGACAAGCTTTTCGAACATTCCTTGTAGCATTTGGATTTAATTACTTAAGCATTAAAACACTTTAATATTTAGATGTTTTAAACATTCGAAAGTCCTTTATTATTATCGCTTTATGGTTACAACCATTTTCATAGTTTATAAGAACCATAAGCATGACCATCTCAAACATATACCTGACACTGGGCAACCTAGTGATGCTTAATGTCTAGTAACCCAGCAGTGGTTAGGGTATACTCAAGGTGTGCATGGAAGATGGGATCGATTGCTTATGCTAGGGAGAGTTAAGTGATAGAGTAAAACAGTTACAAAATTATACAACTTTCCATTTCCTACATTAGAAGAATTAGACCTTAAAAGATAAAAAGAAAACTAATAAAAATCATTTACCTCAATCTCACTCAACCATCACTTTAGAATATCACAAGTGAGGTTGGGAAGACAACAACCGTTCTAACTAAGGTTTTGTTGGCTAGAATTCAATGTACATAAGTACTTGTAGTCTGTGGAATTCAATCAAGTCGTGCATACTCATGATTCATATGGTTGGGCATAGGGGTACATCACTGCTCATCATTGGCATCGTTTCCAGGGACTATTAGTCTTACATGCGCTATCTAGTCTTAATAAGATCGTCATTCACTTCATTGTAACAGACCCACTATATTGAAATCTACGCATGCTAGGTAGTTTAAGTAAGAGTAAGGCACACCAATCTATTTGTTATCTAACATCAAGAATTTCTTCTTCTCACAAGAAATATGGATCCTACCCACTAGTACTACAGGAATGTCAGGTGGTATACACACATCTAGATGAGTATATACCCAACTTCACCTTTATCCTACATCAGGATGAGCACATGCGATGGCAGGACATGGAGGACAATATCATATTACCTCCTAATTGATCGGTTCTTGGAATGCTACTCCAAACTCTTGTCAGACTAGGCATTCAATACCGTGGTGTGGAGTATATAATGAAGGATCATGATTATCAGGACTATGGCCCAACTGAAGCACAACGTGCACAGGAGTAGCACCAGGTGGAACGCCATGAGTACATAAAGGGAAAATAGTTCAGTAACCCTTTGTTCCTACAGGGCCCACATGATGATGAGGAACCTATCTCTCACGGTTCCCATTCATCCTAACCTCCTCCACTACATCAGATCATCCAATCTATCATACAAAGTACACAGTTAGGTGACCGAGAGTCCCTGGGTGGTGGAGGATCTCATAAAAAAGATCACAACAAAGGGAAGGAGGAACAGAAAAATAGAGGCCATCACAGAAGCAGAGAAGGGGACCGACATCGTGATGGTGGTAGTTCTCCTACCTCTTCTCCCTCTTCTCCATCTTCATATTCCACTTTGTCTTCACTAGGTTCTAACTCCAATCATCATTATCACAAGAAGGATTAGGGTGACGGTGATCAGAAAGATCGACAGGACCACAAGGATAGAAGGGGATGACGTAAGGAAAAGTGTGACCATTCATGTGAGTCTCACCATCAAGAAAGGAGAGGCAGGAAAAACCATAATGGATGTCATGGCCATTAGTAGTACTATGACTTAGATGAACCACTACTTGCTACTCGAAGCATGCTTAATATAGCCAAGGCAGTTCGAATACCCACCAGGCACTTAAAAGATAGCTAGATCAAGCACCGAGACATGAACAACATCCCCAAATTTGAAGGGAAATATAACTATGATCCACAGACTCACTTGTAAGAATTTCATGATGCCTGCACTCTACAAAATATAGACAATTATTGGTAGAAACTCAAGTTGTTCCCTCAAACACTCATCAAGGAAGCGGAAAGCTAGTACCAGTCTTTGGAACTAGAATCAATTAGACGATGGAGTATGATGTTGGAAATTTTCAATGATAAATACCAAACCTACTCTAGAGTGTCTAATCTAAGAAGACTAATCTAGGGATGGAAGCAAGGTGGCCATGAACCCTTGGATGCAGCCATGAGAAGATATTACTCATTGTTACACCTATGCCCTAGTCATGGCTACTCTCAATAGAAACAACTCTACCATATCATAGATGGGCTCTGCTTTTGAAACAAGAAAGAACCTTGGCATTTATGCTCAAGGATAACTATCTGAGTTAAGGGCCAATCAACTGCAACACCTCATTAAGCAAGTGGCCAAAGAGGAAGGGGAACTAAGAAAAAAGAAAAGTGAGAAGAATATAATCGAGACCCTTCCATTCAAAAGAAGGAAGTCTGATTTTGTGAAGATGAGGAAGCATCACCACTGGATGCAGTGGTGAACCGAAAAACCTTACCCATACAAAAATTTTCCTTTTAAAGTTTGACAAGATGTGGGATTCTTTGGATGAAAAATTCCAAAGTATTCTGAAAATCGCAGAGGAATCCAAAGAACAAAGTAATGATCAAGATCATCGTAGGAGAAGAGAAGCTAAATGTGCCTACCATAAAGGCAAGGAAAAAGTATTGTAGCAGAATAGGTTGCAAACTCTGACACAGAGGAAGATGATGGATGTGACATATGCCAGTATGAACATCCTAAGGGGTGTTATCCTATGGTCACACATTTACAAGAGTTTGGGGTGTATGCATTGAATCCTCGCTTGGAAAAAAGGCAAACACCCTAAAGATTTCCTTATCCATAAGGCAATCCTAGGAAATTCCACCAGCAACAGGGATATTATCCAAGTGGAGCACCCCCGCAACCTTATGAGTAGTACTAGTAATGCCAGCATCCACAATTGTGGGGGATCCCACCTCCAAGGCAGTAGTACCCTTACCAGTAGCCGGATCATTATGGGTACTATGTTTAGCAACTAGTCTTCCTGCAGGACTCTTTTAGTCACATGCCATTTCAAAATCATTACTACCCCCTAGAATACTTCTTAACAAAGTCTCCATCACCTAGGGGGAGAACCCACATATATACTATCCTTCGTCACCTTCTCCTGCCATACCTACTCATTAGCCCTCCACTCAGCTACCTCCTGCTCCACCTATGCAAGGAGAAATACCACCATAGCCATAGCAACGTAATGCCATCAGGGCTATCAACTTACAACTAGCTTCTTAGCCAAGTGGACTGGAATCAAAACCACAGAAACACCCTTTTTTGGCCTAATATCCCAAACATACCTTCACATTCACCTATGGCCAATGCCTCTGAACCTCCAATCACCTTCACCATTCAACTCTTTGAGCAACCTTCAAGCCAAACACCTCCTAAAGTACAAATTATCATGCTAACGCACGCTGTGACAAATTAGATAAAGGTAGGCCATCTTCCTCAGAAATTGACTAATCTGGGGAGTCTCCTCATATACTTGCAAGTGGCAAGAAATGAGCCATGCAAAGCTCTTTTGCATTCGAGGTTAGGTGTCAACTTGATTTCACATGATATGTACAAGACTTGGAACCTACCATCATTGAAGAAAAGCAACATTTGGCTCAAGCTCGTAGACCAATCCATCACTGTTCCCTTAGGATTAGTAGAAGATATTGTGACCACCATTTGTGGGTGGTCCTATGCTGCTGACTTCCTAGTCATTTGTGTTGCTAATTGCAAGGGTAATTTTCTGATCATAATGGGAAGAGCCTAGCTTAGCATGGTGGATGCACAATTGGGGCTCCAAGATCTTTCGCTTGAAATTTCAAAAGAAAATACTTTCGGGAAGATTGAGAAGAAGTGTGTTCCATGCATCACGTACAGTGACTCTGGGTGTAACTTTGTGTAGCAACTTTGGTATGCTAAGCGGACATCTATTCAAGCATGTAGTCGTTGTGCTAAAGAATCATAGATTCAATGATGTCTATATGCAATAGCCACAAATCAAGAAGGCACCCGGTGGTTGACCGCTGACTCTGATAGTAGCACTCTATGCATGGAATGATCTAAGGGCCTTGTATGTGCCTATATAGAATGCATGGATGAATTGGAAAAGGTTCATCAACAAGTCTCCACTGTTGATGACAGTGATGATTGGGGAAACCTACAGATCCATAAAAGCTTTAAACAGAAACCCCTGGAACTAAAAACCTTACCGGCCAATTTGGAATATGCATTCTTGTAGAATGGCAAGCCGATAATCATCAATGCCACTCTTGCTCCAAAACAAAAGAAGATATTTCTAAAGATGGTGAACAAATGGGTGGCTGCTTTTGCATAGTCATATCCTAAACTAACAGGAGTTGACCCTAGGGTATGCCAACATCAAATTTATATCGACCCTTCCATGAATCTACAACAACAGCCACAAAGATGATTGAACCCTAAACTAAAGCAAATTTTCAAAGATGAAATTGAACAATTGCTGAAAGCAGGGTTCATCTATTCCATTGCGAATAGCGAATGGGTTAGCCCATTCGTTATTGTGCCAAAGAAGGGTGGAAAATGGAGAGTTTGTATAGATTTTCGATTACTAAATATGGAAATCTTCAAGGATCACTTCCCACTTCTATTTGTGGATCAAGTGTTGGATACTATTGCAGAGCATTGTTACTATAGCTTTTTGGATGGTTATAGTGGCTATAACCAAATCCAAATTGTGCCCAAAGACCAAGCCAAGACAAAATTTACAAGTACCTGGGGGACTTTTGCATATAAGAAGATGCCCTTTGGCCTATGCAATGTGCCTGCAACCTTTCAACACCTTGTCCTTAGCATCTTTCAGCAACAAATTGGCAATGGAGTATAAGTTTTCATGGATGACTTTTCTACCTATGGAACAATGTTTGAACAAGCCTTGGACCACCTTGAGTAACTTTTAAAAAGATGTGTGGAAACTAATTTACGGCTCAACTGGAAAAAGAGCCACTTGATGGTCCAAGAGGGCATTGTTCTAGGGCATCGAATTTCACAAGCAAGGATTATTGTAGATCCTGAAAAAAGCAGAGTTATCCAAGGAATCACTAGTTAGCCAGGCACTATAAAATATTTTTGGTCATTCCTTGGACACACAGGTTATTACCAATGCTTCATCGAGAATTTCTCGAAGATCACCAAGCCATTGGTGGAACTAATGATGAAGGAAGGTCCATTTTTCTGGACTAGGAAATGTGAGTCTGCATTCCAAACACTAAAACAAAAATTCATAGAGACTCCAATTCTACGGGCACCCGACTAGTCTAAACCATTTCACATCATGATGAATGCATCTAATTATGCATTGGGATTCATGCTCATATAGTTGGATGACCAAAGATGTCCATATTACATCCATTGTGCAAGCCAAAGCATTGTGGGTGCTCAGCTTAATTACACCACCACTGAAAAAGAATTAATGGCGGTGGTGTTCGCCTTGGAAAAGTTCTGACACTATGTGCTCAGATACAAGGTGTTTGTACATACTGACCATAGTGCCATCTAGTTCCTTATGAACAAACCAATGGTGAGTCCCCATCTTATACAGTGGCTTGTGATCCTTCAAGAATTCAATCTTATTATGGTAGACAAAAAGGAAACTGAGAATGTGGTTGCTAATCACTTATCTTGGTTACGATGGGAAAGTGTAGAGGAGGAAGAGCCACTCTCCGACCAATTCCCAAATGAACTCCTCTTCGTTAGAGCAATTGCCAAGGAAACGCTCACAAGATCAACTTGGTTCAACAACATCCTTACCTATCTTCCAACACAAGAGTTACCAAAGGAGTGGGATCATCAGAAGAAGTAACAGTTTCTTCACAAGGCTAAGCACTTCATGGAAATCAACGAACACCTTTACAAGGTGTGTGCAGATGGCTTGGTTCGATGGTGCATCCTTGATAAGGATAAAATACGTGTCCTTCAAGATGCTCATGAAGGTCCTTGTGGAGATCACTATGCCAAATGACACATGGCCATTAAGATCCTACTCTTTAGAGATGCTTAATGGTTCATCCGCTCTTGTGAATAATGTCAACGAGATGGTGGGATGACAGCACAAATGGAAGGACCTCAACAGTGGATCCAGCCACTATAATCCTTCGATATTTTGAGCATCGGTTTCATAGGTCCCATCGCACCCATGTCTAATGGAAAGGCATATATCATTATCACAGTCGATTACTGTACCAAGTGGGCAGAGGCAGCAATCGTCACAACAATTCCTCAACTATCGTAGCAATGTTTGTCCAATAGAAAATTGTGAACAAGTTTGGGATGCCACGTGCACTCATTTCAGATAATGGAACTCACTTTACGGGAAATACTTTTCATAAACTCATGTAGCACTTGGGGGTCGAACATAAATTTACAACACCCTATCACCCCCCAAGCCAACGGGCAAGTCGAAGTTAGAAATAGGGAGAATACAAAGATCCTAACTAGGACCATTAGCAAATATAGGAGGGATTGGAGCATGAAACTTAACGATGCCCTCTGGACCTATCGCTCAACATGGAAACTTCCTATCGAGTACTCTCCTTATGAGTTAGTGTACGGGAACCTACCAAAACTTCTAATTCAAGCATAACTCCAAACACTATCTACCACTAGCAACTTGGGTCTTAACTTATCACTAGCACAATGAGAACAACTCATCAACTTGAATGTGCTACATGAGAATCGACTAGTAGCCTTATCATCAAATGAAATACACAAGGCCTATAATAAAAAACATCATGATCTTAGGATTCAAAAGGTAACATTTTAATGTGAAGATAAGGTACTCTACTGGAACCCCACATATGTACCGCAATGTACTAAGTTTCAAACAATGTGGGAGGGACCTTATATTGTTTCTGAAACCTTTCCGTCTGGGGTCCTACTTATACACAAACCTGAGGATCCCACGAAAACATAGTTAGTCAATATGCAACAATTAACCCTTCCATGAATTCCACCAAACTAGTGTCACTACCTTCTCATCACACAATCCACCTTATTCCATTTTCCAAATCTCCTCCTCCCAACTCAGTCGTGGGGGAGACAACCATTCATGCTAACAACCTCTATGGGCTCCTCAGTTGTTTTTAAAAGTTTTTGTTCTACACCTTTTTGTTTTACAGCATTGTTAGTACATTTGATCATTCTTACTTACTTTTTCTTTCAATCTTTCTTTAATTATTTGTATCTGTATATACATACTTATGCTTCAATTTTTTTATACTTTTCATTAATAAGCTTTCTTATTGTCATAGGATGTATTGATGCAATATTTTCTCTTTTAAATGGTTTGCATGATATCGTCCACCTATTCTATCTAGCTCCTACCTTAGCATTGTTGTTCTAGGAAGTCATGTTCTACTTTCATTTCATGTAACAGGTAGTGAGTCCACATCATCCACCCATCTACCCACTCCATGGTTTTCCTTATTTTGGAAACATGCAAATCCCTTTCAATTAAAAACAACTTTAATTAATTTGTGACTTGCATAGTTTTCAAACTTGAGGCAGATCCAACAGTATGAACAAGGTGTGACCTCAAGGAGAATGCAACATTCTTCGTACTTTTCTATTCTCTTGTATGTGAGCATGTGTCCTCATGGACTTCTTACCACTCCATATCCTCTCATAATAGGAAGTTAAATGGAAATTTATCCTTGCACGGTATGGTCCTCATCATTCGAAAAAAAAAACAAAACATGAGGATTCAAAGCACACCCCTTGGACAAAATGCATGCAAAACTACATGTGTCTTTACATGGTGTGGTTCCCATAGAAACAAAAAACAAAAAAAAACATGGGAATTCAAAGCACACCCCTTAGACCACCTATAACAGGCTACAAGCACTAGTTATGGGACTTGTTTTGTCTCCTCTAACTCAGCCACTTTTTTACTTCCTATCTCTCACTCACGTTGGAGTGGTGGTTGTTTGTGGGAGCATTCTTGTGCCTTAAGGGAATGGACTAGTCTTTGAATGTTGATGTGATGTCATTGTGTGTGGTGGTTTGGGTTCTAGACTAAAGATGGATGCTACCAGGTCACTTAATCATACGCTTCACAAGGGATTTCATGTGACCAAACTTAGGAATTCCATTTCACTTTCTCTTCTCTCCTACCGGTTTTATTTTTTGAAGGTTTGTTGTACTTTGCTAGAACTTCTAATTCTTTGGCTAGTTCTCATTGATGTGAGTATTAACTTGCGGTCACCATTAATTAACTACAGGGCCCACAAACTCCTATGTTGATGATGTGCAAGGGCTACTGAGGCTATTGCCTACTATGGGGAGGACCCACTTGCACATCCTTTGGTTCCATTTGTTAATCTCCTATCCCTTTGATATAGTTGGTTAATCATTTCTGTGCTACCCATCACACGGCCCTTCATCCACCAAGTTCCATACTTTGATATTCTCCTAATTTTGACTCTTCCTTTGATCACAATTTTTCTTCCTTCTTCTCTCATATTGTTCTTTGGTCTTGATATTCTTGAATCCCCCTAGTGTTGTGCTACAATTCACAGCTTTGGACTTTTAATTCATTATTCACTGCTGGTCAACCCCATCGAACAACTGCATCAACTAGTCCCCGTATACGCACCCACCTACATTTACGCAGCCTTGTTTACGTGGCCCCATCGATGCAAGATAAAAATATAATATATACCCATGTTGCACCTTTGAAACTTGTCCATTTCTTCACAAAGCTAGGGCAGATTTTCCATTTTTCTGTCAAGTCGTCTTTCCAAGCACCAAATGTGTCCACCACGTGTTCCAATCCAACCATTCTTTCAACCCTTTTGCTATCGGAGGTATGCTATACATCGTGGGGGAGGGGGGGTTGGTGGGGGGGGGGGGGGTCAATGATTATTATGATTACCAAATTATAATGATTATCAAAGCCTTAACACCTCTTATGGAACAGAAAAAAAAACAAAACAATTACAAATTGAAACTCATAATGTCTTATTATTTTTTTCTAACCCCTCAACTACACTTTAGAGAACCTAACAGGATGCACGTGTCAGTGTCATAGCTTTGTCAAAATGAGAAGGTGTATGATTGCAATTTTGAGCAACTTATACACATTATAATTCATGGTTATGTTGTGATTGCAGATGGCACCTAAACCGAGGCATCCAAGGGGAGAAGGACCATCCCAACCAAGGGACAAGCGACCTAGAACAGAAAGAGGATGAGGCACACAACCTTAAGAGCATGCGGAGGGCTCACACACAACTAGCCCCCTCCGTGAAGGAGCTGACATGGAATGTGTTCATTAGATTCCTAAAGAGGACATCCCCAGCAAACAATCGCGAAGGGATGAGACTCTAGTGGTAGTGCCATGGCTTGAGGTCACCCTAACCCAGGCTTGTATTGATGTTATCAAGCTGAGGGAGCTACAACGAATGGTCCTGCAGGAGTTAAACTTCCAACCATTTCTAGAAAATGCATCAAAAGAAGTCAAAACTCAACTACAAAATTCTCCTATGTGGCCAATCATCACATCCAGTGGTGAATGGTACCTAGGAGAAACTTATCTCTTCTGGATGAATTGGAAATCGGGGTCCAGAGTAAGAATCAAAGACATTCATGTATCTTACTCTGCAAAAGAAATTGCACAAGCTCTTGGGTTGGTAAAGATCGGAGCTGATGTGGCAGATATTTCCAAACAAGTAGACCCTAAAGTAAAAGGGGAATGGATCAAGTAGTGCTATGGGGTAGAACATAAGGAGTTTGTCACACTAACCACCATAGAGAGGGTTTACTCAAAAATCGTGTCTTACCACTTGAATCCAATGGTAAGACCCAGCAAGATCACTGCCTTCTCTGCTTGTGCATGTGTTGCTCTAAGCGAAAAGTTTCCCATTAACCTTCCATAGTTTTTTTTTGCTTAAAATTGAGAAAATATTTTTTCAAAACGAATGTGCAAGGTGAGCTCTACCTTTTCCCTGCCTAATCAGAGAGTTGTGCAAACAAGCAGGGATAGCACGATATTCCAATGATACATTGTGTCATGCCCCAATTGCCTCATGGTGAGAAATGATAAAAGACAAGACTCCTACCACCACACAACTAAGGGAAGAGCAACAACCACCTCCACCACCTACACAAACAATAAGGTCAAGCTCGTAGACAATCATATAACACATACGCAAGATCTGAAAATCACTCTTGAGCCAACAGGAGCAATCAGTAGGAACCAGTGGTGGAGAAGGCCCTTTGGTCTATTGCCCTATAATGAGCCATCCTGAACAAGTGGCTTGATCGGTGAGTCTGCTAGAGAAAGCAGGGTTGATGTTTTTTGTCGCACAAACACAAGTGCCTGCAAGAAAAAACCTTAGTGTCCAAGAAGTAATGGTGTCCACCCAACAATTATTTCCTAAAATTTTAGGAAATGTCGCTACTTTCTCAATGTGCTTGGAGGATGGAGAAGGGGAGACTATCTTGGTAATGCAACACTAGGGATAAGAAGTTGTGGCAGAACTGATTGATGACATAATTGTTATGGCCCTTAATTCACCTACGGAGCCTGTACTAGATGTACATGGACTTGGAGATGTACAAACATTTGTAGGAACTCAACGTAGCATAATCAATGTAGCCCAACATCAAGAGTTGTTAGACTTACTGGTTAGAACTAGGCAACCGCTTTCGCATGTCTTGGATCTTTGGGAAAACATTACTATAACCTAGTTGGAGCTACTCTCAGCAAGGGGTAAGTGCCTTATTTTGGAGGGGCAACTTGAAGTAGCCCAGGGTGATCATCAACACTTGGCTATGGAAGTTGCCCAACTAAGGGCCCAACTTGCTAATCTAGCTCTTCTCAACCGTGAACTTACCAGGGATGAAGCTTTTCAATAGCTTCAAACCAAACTTTGGAAGGTTGAGAACAAGTGAGAGTTGACAATCTTTGACAATTCCTTAATAGACATCTATTCTTATCATCTAAACAAGGACTTGGCAAAGGTTCGCTACAAGAATGTTAGGTTGACCGCAGAAGTTCATCGCCTGTGCAATGTTGGTGTTGAAAATTAACACATGAAAGATTTTATCCATCAATAGCAGGAGGAGCTAGCCAGGGTAAAAACTAATGTAAGGAGATTGGTAGCTAAAAATGGTAATTTGTCCATGGAGGAAATTCGAGCCTTGTGACAAAAATTAGCTATTGAAATCACCGCTTGGAAAAATGAGGCCCTTAAGTTTGAACGAGTAAAAAATCATTATAGGGACTAAGTGGGATTACAAAAGTAAGTAAATGAAAAAGAGATTCAAGTCATAAAGGCTAAGATGAACTAAGCACTCCAACAACTCAAGGAAGGAGACAAGGTGTGGCAACCCATCTTCGATGGATTGAATGCATACAACCAAGCTGAGATCTATCTCAAAGAGCTGTAGATTGAAGAGATGATAGAATACATGGAATTAGTCAATCTCCATTATGAAAACCTAGCTATGTTGAAAGCTAGAAGGTCACGGTTTGACCTGGAAAAGTAAGTGGCCACCTTGTATTCTTTATACAAGGGTAAGTTCCAAGTGCATAAAGAAACAAAACAAAAGTTAGAAACAACAAATGTAGAACTCGAAGTTCTCCGCATCCATTTTGAAGGACAACGTGCAGTTGCAGAGAACTTCACTTGATAAATGAATGACTACTAGTAGCTGTAGACATTGATCTGAGCGTTCGATATCGAACGAAAATAGTTCACTACTTGGTTTGTCAATTTGAAGGAACTTTTTCCTACATTTCCATGTCCTTGGAATGTTCCTATTCCGGCACACATTGGCGAAGCTACATGGATGGTGAACGATCCCATAAGAAAGGAGGATAAAATGAGGGAATTTTTGTAGGCTTTTTGATTACCTCTGGAAGTTGTAGCTATTGCAGAGAAACCATCATCAACGCCTCAACTGGCACATGCACCAAAAGCTAGTGAAGGCCGTCAAAACCATTGCCACTAGGGATAGTGTGACCTTTTCCAACAACTTTAGCATTTTTGACATGGTAGAGAATCCATTACTATTAGGGTGTTCAATTTTTTCTTTGAACACCACAATTTTGTAATTTATTTTTTTGTACACTTAGGCACTTGGTATGTCGATAGACTCAGTGTTTATGTAAATGTGTCTTGTCATGTGTGTTGTAATAACTTCATACATTTCAAATTATAATAAACTTAAGGATGAGTTTCCACACAGTCATGGGGGTATGATGAAGTGTTCAGTTTATACGTCGACTACGCTGCGTTAATGTAGCCTCGTTGATGTGGCCATGGTGATGTGACCTCGTCGATGTATCCATCCATGCTTTAACGCAGCCCCGTTAACGCAGAGTCTATCTCTCGTTATAAATATGCATGCACCCATAGAATTTATGGCATCTTTTTGAGTTAATTGTAGTGAATTTCTTGGAGTTTGTTTCTGTACAAATTAGAATATTTTCCAAGTGCTCGCAGTAGGAGTGAGAAGGATGTACGACTCTTTATTTGAGTGCTAATGTACCTAAGCCCATTGGCATGAGCGACAATAAAGACGAGCTTTTTGAACATTCCTTGCAACATTTGGATTTAATTACATAAGAATTAAAATACTTTAATATTTCAACATTTTAAGCATTCCAAAGACCTTTATTATTATCGCTTTATGGTTAAAACCCTTTTCATAGTTTATAAGAACCATAGGCACAACCATCTTGAACATATACCTGACACTTGGCAACCTAGTAACACTTAACATCTGGTAATGTCAACAGTGGTTAGGGTATGCTCAAGGTGTGCAAAGAAGATGGTATAAATTTCTTATGCTAGGGAGAGTTAAGTAATTGAGTAGAATAGTCACAAAATTATACAACTTTCCATTTCCTACACTAGAAGAATCAGACCTTAAAAGATAAAAAGAAAACTAATAAAAATCATTTTCCTCAATCTCACTCAACCATCACTTTAGAATATCACAAGTGAGGTTGGGAAGAGAATGACTATTCGAACTAAGGTTTTGTTGGCTAGAATTATATGTACGTGAGTGCTTGCAGTCTGCAAAATTCGACAGAGTCGCGCGTGGATGCTTGTGATTCGTATGGTTGGGTGTAGGTGTACCTCATTGCTCATCAATGTGGAAAGTCATTATAGAATTGAATATCCTTTTACTTGAAATAGGTAAGGTTTAAATAACTAAACTCATTATCACTAATATTTTTGTGATCCTTATTTCATTATTTTGAATTTTCTCAATCTTTTCCATCTTTTTGTATAATTTTATAAAATTCATCTTTTTGGGTTATTGTTATCATAGCTTCAAAAAAGAATATAGTTCAAGCTTTCAATAAAGACACAAATGACATGATAAATGCTCTCAAGCTCATTTTTGAGAAACTTGAAAAGATAGAGGAGGAAAAAGAACATGCTTCTTCATCAAAGGCATCTAGGTAAGGAAATAACTCAAGAAACTATTCATCATGGCTTTTTTAGGACATTCTTCCATGTCTTCTCTTTAAGATGATATTCCTTATGAGAATGAAGACTTTGGAAAGGATGAAAAATAAGATCATGAGTTTCTTCATGCTCTAAGTGATAAGAACAAATCTCAAGGATTCATCTTTTCAAGGAAAGAAAAGAATGAAATTTCTTCAAGACCTCAAAGGAATCAAGATGAAGGAATTAAGCTTGATTTTGCTAAAGCTTTCAAATAGGCTTCTAGAATACCTCATGTTGAAGTTTAATCCTTTAATGGAATGGAAGATACTAAATCCTTTCAGTCTTAGCTTAATATGAATAACAAATATTTTATGCTTGAATATGTAGAAGATTATCAAAAGGTATCAAATGTTGAAACAAAGCTTGAAGATATGGCACAAGTATGGTAAGAGAAGCAAAGCCATTATTTTGTGGTAAGTAATGTCACTCTTATCAAAGATTAGTTTCTCATGTAATTCATGCTTAAGTAAAGATTTGAAAAGTCTCATCCTAGAAAAGAGGCTATTTCAAGTTTAAAATATAGAAGTCAAGAGGATAAAGTATCAAGGAATATTACATGGAATTTTGCATAGCTTTTTAATAAGATAAGGTATATTGGGATGAACAATGAACAAGATTCCAACTTTCAAGATGGATTAAAGAAGGAACTTTGACAAGAACATACCTTCTATAAAGCTCAACCTTGAATGAGACTTTTGATTTAATTCTTAAGATTAAAAGGAAACTTTAAGGCTTCAAGAGAGGTCCTAAGGATTTCAAAGGTAAATAGTCCAAGGCTTCATAGAAGGATAAATGAGTAAAGAAGAAAGACAATGCTAAGAAAAGTTTATATGAAAAGAGAGATAAGACTAAGAAAGGTCAAGATTTCAAGAAAGGAAAATTTTAAGAAAATGATAATTCTTCTAAGCTATAATGATTCAGTTATGAAAAGCTAGAACATAAGTGATGAGACGCGGTTCGCACAGGCTGCGATATCGCAGCCGACGCGATATCGCATCCCTCGCGATATCGCGTACACGATATCACGTCCTTCCCTACGATATCGCATACGCGATATCGCAGTTCACCACCATGTCTATAAATAAGAGGCGGCTCTCCCTTGTTTGGGGATCCCAATTTTAGAGTAGCGAAGCTCTAGCTGTTTGATCCCTCCAGATTTAGAATTTTTCCCGTGTCTGCCCGCAGTGTGGTGAATGTGATTGTACGGTGTCTTTATTCGAGTGTGCCGTACTTGGACATGCACATGACTAGCAATAAAGATCGAGATTACTTCATCATTGCAGCATTCACTTAGTTTTTTTATTTGTTATTTATTTAATGTTATTTATTGCTTTCATAGCGCGGTGTGAGTACAACTTAACTACGAGCATCTACGGGTGTGTATGGCTAGTTAAGGAATCGGTTACTCATCGCGATTAGTTTATCACCCTTGAACTCCTAGAAGCGGAACGAGTACGACTTGATTACAAGAATTTAAGTGTGACTGCTTGGTAGCCCAATGGTGTAGCTAGGGGGATCTATGCTTGGTAACCCAGTGGCATATTTGGGGTCTACGCTTGGTAATCCCAGTGGTGTACCTAGGCCTATGCTTGGTAGTCCCAATGGCAGTCGTGCACGAAGTCCAAGATGTGTACGGTTGATCAAGGAATCGGTTGCTCGTCGCACTTAGGCTAGATTAGATTTCTTACCCTTTCCCTCTTAGCTTAGATTAGTTAAATATTATTTTCCACTGCCTTTAGGAGTAGCATTAGAATTAGAACACATCATACACCTCATCTAGACTAAACCATACGTGACATATGCAAAACTAGTCTAGATGGGAAGACAACGAACTGTGACCTAAGGCTAACTATCTAGGTGCCACAACTAGTCCATCTAAGAAGTTCGACCGGATCACGTGTGCAACACTCGTTTCGTATGGTTGAGTGTAGGGGTACCTCGCCACTCATCAATAAGCAATGGAAATGGAAGAAACCTAATTCTTCAAAGAGCAAGGAACTTCATACTTTGGAGAAATGGGAGTCTTCAAATGAAGTAATCGTAATGCTTCTTTGAATGAAGATATTGCTAAAATTAATTAATTTATAGGAAATTCCAATGATAGTGTAGATCCTTTAAGGAAAATGTTCTTTAGAATTGAGGCTAGATGACTCTCTACTAGCAAATGGATTCACATCCTAATAGATGGAGGTGTTCAAAAGAATGTTATTTCTTGAAAAACTATTGCTAGATTTGGATTAAAGAAAATTTATTATCCTAAGCCCTATAGAATGTATTAGCACTCTAGAGATCATTTGAAAGAGGCAAAGGAAAGGTAAATCTTATCTATTTAGATTGGTTCTTTCAAAGATTAAGTGTAATATGACATTCTTCCTATAGATAATGATGATTTCATACTTGATATATCTTGGAACTATGATAACAAGAATATTTTTGATGAAGATAAGAATTTTTGTTCAATCCTTAGAAAAGATGGAATTCATTAATTGATTCTCATAACATTATAGAAATACAAGGAAAGTGTGCCTATTAATGTCTCATCGATTTTGCTTAGTATAAAAAATATCTTAAGAAACATAAGAAATATGCTCATGGACTTGTCATTATTTCTAGCATTGAATCAAGTGAAGAGAAATCACAAAGTAAACTTCTACCAATTGTGTAATATTTGACACAAGAATTTTTTTGATGTATTTTAAGGTAAATTAAAATAAATTTCTCCAATATGATCCATTCAAAATCAAATTAACTTCATGCCTAGACCTACTATTCCAAATGAGAGGACTTATCATACAACTTCACATGAGAGAGACAAGTTACATAAGTAAGTGAATTACTCTTTAATGATTTTATGAAGGAATCCATTTCTCCATATATCATTCTAGTTGTTCTTATTCCCAAGAAAGATACAGATGATATGAGAATGTGTATTAATTTTAGATCTCACTATTAAGTACAAATTTCCTATCTCTAGGATGGATGATATTCTTTATGTTTTGACTAATGGTAAAGTCTTTTCAAAGGTTGATTTAAAAAGTAGATATCATCACATCAGAATCAGATTGAAAGAATAATGAAAAATTATATTTAAAATACCTAATGGTTTTTATGAGTGATTAGTCATGCCTTTTGGGCTAACCAATGATATAAACACATTTATGAGGCTTATGCATGATGTCTTAGGAGACTTTGTTGACAAATGTTGCATTTTTTTCTTTGATGATATTCTTATTTACATATCTAATAAAGATGAGCATATGCAATACTTGGTATTGAAGTTATTAAAGTTACATGAGGCTAAACTAGTGATTAATGCTAATAAATGTCATTTTATGAAGAGGAAAATTATCTACTTAGGTCACCTTATCTTCAAGAATTAAGTCAAAGTGAAACTAAGGAAGATCAAGGTAATTAATGAGTGACATTTACCTAAATATGTGGGAGAGAAATTATCTTTTCTTGGTTTATTTAGTTTCTATAGGATGTTTATTAGAAATTTCAGTCCTATTTCATGGCTTATGATATATTGTTTAAGGAAGAACTTAGGTTTTATGTGGGATGATGCAAAAGAAAGTTCTTTTCAAGGATTGAAGAAGAAGATTTATAGTGCTATAGTTTTAGTAATTTTAAATGTTTCTAAACTATTTGAAGTGGAGGTGGATGCAAGTGGGCTTACTATTGGAGGTGTGCTTTCTCAAGAGGATAAACAAATTGCATTATTTTCTAAAAAATTAAATGAATATAGATAAAAGTATAGTGTAAATGAGAAGGAATTATATGCTATATTTTAAGTTATCAAGAATTGAAAACATTACTTGCTAGAATCATAATTTATTTTGGTAAGTGATCATAGAGCATTTTAATTCTTAAATTATCAAAAGAAACTAAGTGCTAAGCATATGAAATTAATAAATAAATTACAAGAATTTTCTTTTAAGTTGAAACATATAATTGGAAAGTCAAATGTTGTTGTTGATGCTTTGTCTAGAATTCATATTGCTCATTCTAGTATGGAAGTTAAAGTATTTGAGTCTTTTGCTTAATTGTATCCTAGTGATATTGATTTTGGTGAAGTCTAAAAGGAATTAAACTCTTCATTATCAAGAAAAGCTAATAAATGTAAGGCATCTACTAATAAAAATTATATTATAAATTATAGATAGTAAAATTTGTATTCCCAAATATGAATTTAGATTCAAGCTTATCGAGGAAAAATACTATACTAACATCACTACACATATTGGTAAAACAAAGATCTTGAAATTGATGAGTAAAGATTACTTTTGACTAGGAATATATAAAGATGTAGTAAGTTTGTAAAACAATGCTATGTTTACTAAAATTTCAACGGTGGAAAAGGTATTTAGGATCATTACTTACCTTTATCGATCCCAAATGCCCCTTGGGAAAGTATTTCTTTGGACTTTGTTTGTAGCATTCCAAAGACAAGATCTGGTCATGATTCCATACGTGTTGTTGTGGATAGATTTACTAAGATGGATTTTTTATTCCATACAATAGAAGTAATGATGTTTCTTATGTTGTATATTTCTTCTTTTAGCATTTATTGAAATCACATGGCATTTCTTTGAATATTATAAATGATAGAAATGTGAAATTCATGGTTATTTTTGGAGGTGACTTTGAAAATTATTGGAAAATAGGTTTTCATTTTCCACTACTTAGCACCCTCAAACTAATGGACAAACAAAAGTGGTTTAGAGATCTTTGCTAAAGATACTAAGATACTTGTATGAGGATCAAATTTAAAGATGGAAAAATATGCAAACCCATGTTGAGTTCTCATACAAAAATGCTTTCCACACTAGCATTGGTAAAATTTCTCTTATGAAAAATTATTATTTTTTACTAATAAAGGTTGATGGGTTGAAGAAATTTGATGATTATGCCTCTTTGAGCTTTGATTTTGTTGCACAAATGAAGCAATTGCATTAATAAATCTACTCTCACATTGGGAATAATATCAAGGACATATCTTCGAAGATCATTCAAGATAAGAAAAAAAATGAATTTTACATTGGTGACTATATGATGAGTGGTGAGGTATCCCTATGCTTAACCATATGAATACAAGCATCCATGCACGATCTAGTTGAATTCCAAGGACTAAGTGCCTATGTGCCTTTGTGGAACAAGAATGGGTTGATCAATCGTTGTCTTCCCAAGCTCACTTGTATGTTAAGATGGTATGGTTAAGTAAACTTGAGGCATATGATTTTTATTCTTTTTATGTGTTTTTATGTCCTACTACTAATAAGGGAGGAGAGAAAGATAACTAAGTAACTAATTTAATTCGACTACTTATTAACTAGGCTCTAACTAATCCTAACACCAATACCCATTCTCATTTGTCGTACACATCCTGAACCAGTGCAACACTACTGGGATTACCAAATGCTAATTGTTATTGGGTTACCAAGTGTTACACACATGCTTGAAGTGATCATACTATGTGTGCTTACTTAGGAGAGTTGTAGGGTGAGAGAGAGCCATTAATTAACTAAGGAAAGCATTAAGTAATAGTAATTAACATTAATTAATCTATTCTAAATGTTACAAGGTTTATCACAAAGTTCATCTTTATTGCTGTACACAAGGTGTGCTTAGGTACACAATGCTCGAATAAAGATCCATTCACTTTATGACTCCTACTACGGGCATGCAGAAATAATTCTAACTCTGAGAAGGAGAAAAGACAAGAGTTTGGGTAAGGGACTAAGACTAACTATTGCAAACCAAGTGCACCCACCTCTTATTTATAGGCAATGAGGCAGGTTGTATATCACGGCTCATCATACCCCCACGACTAAATGAAAACTCATCCTCAAGTTCCTTACAAAATATTGGGAAGGTATGGGATTTTTAATTGAATGAAAACTGATAGCAATAGAGAATAACAAACTCAAAGTGCCCGGTGAACGGATCGATAAGCATATTACAACATTGGTGTTCATGCCCTTTATGGTGAACACTGTACATAGATGACATCAAGACCTTCACTTAATAGCTTGAAGAGAAAAAGAGAGAGAAAAGAAAATGAGGCATGTTGCTACCAATGTCGAGATTGCATCCTATGTTGTTTATCCATAGCCACGCGACCAGACTTTTTTCCAATGTAAACGTTCTAGCTCCAATACATCCCAAGTGCTTCCTCCTATTCTAGTCCATAGTTCATGTAATTTCCATCTACACACACAACACAGTCACTAATGAGCAAGTATAAGTAAACCATAATGTAGTTGATACCTTGCCTTGATATAAAGTGCATTGGCTAGGTTAGAGGTTTATTACTGATAACTACCAAGGTTAGAGGTTTATTACTGATAACTACCAAGGATTAGGGGTTAGGCAAGTAGTAGAATGGAGAAATTGAAAAATTTGTGCTAGGGCCCCCACGACTAAGAGCAAACCTCCGGAAGCAATAAGATGGAAAAATATAAGGAACAAGAAAGATGGGAAAAATAACAACGGTAACGCCAATAAAATGGATGTCAAAGATGGGGATGAAATGAGAAATGGTTGATTGCAGAGAATGTTTAAGGAAAGAACTTAATAATTGCACCAAAAAGGAATGCCAGTGGGTCCTCCTTAAAGTAGGCTCATGCCCTTTATGCCCTGACAAACCCACAAACCAAAGAGTTCATAGGCTCTAGGAATGTCATTTGGAAGCAAGACTTAAAAATTACCCACAAGAATTTACCAAGGAAAAACAATGCACCAACCAAGATATGGACTAATCATAAAATCAGCAATGAGGTGGAAAATGGAAATAAATATGGAGAGTAGAAATGGAATGGAATCCCAAGAGCAAATTTGTGTAAAGTCCTTGTGTATGTCATGGTTAATGTGATTGAGTAGAACTCATTCCAAATCCGAACTGAAGCCAACCATATTCAATGACCTCACATCAATACACTTGGCCAATTCATCCTCTTGAAGCAACAAGAATGCTTCCCCAAAGAGTCACCACCATTGCAAGGAGAGTGAGATGGAGAAACAGGAAGTGAGAAAGGGCCTTAGTTAGAGGGAACCTTAAGGCATGGGTAACATGTCTTTTCAGTTCCATAACTAGTGTTTGTAGCCCAATATTTCTTTATTATGTCTAAGGGGTGTGCTTTGAATTCCCAATTCTTCTCCTTTTTTTACATGAAAACCGCACCATGCAAAGACTGATTTTTCTTCACTCATTTTCCTGATATTTGATTAATGGTAGAATGGTGGAAAATCCAAGAAAAAGCATCCAAGCACCCAAGAGAATGGGCAGAAAAAATGCATCAAATCCCCTTGAAGTCACATCCTTTTTAATCATTGAGTCCTTCCTTTAGTTTGAAAAATACCAAGCCACCAATTTATTAAAAAGTTGATTAGAAAAAAGGGACTGCACAATTCCAAGCCAAGGGAGACCACAGAGTTGAATGGATAAATGGATGATGTGGACTCATTGCCTATTTTATCAGAAGAACCATATCATAATATCAGTATCATATTTCAGAGGAAAAAACCAAACATTAGCAATCAATAGTATATAATTAAATCCACCATCAGGAGCACTTATTGTATGACAAATGAAAGTAAATCAATGAAACAAAGAAATAGTAAAAATGTAAACGATGGTGTAAAAAAAATTAGAAAGATTAAAGAAATGTGTAAAACAAAAATATAAAAAGAGCTAAGGGCTTAGAATGGTTAGCATTGGTGGCCATCTCTCCTACGACTGAGTTTGAAGGAGGAGATTCAAAATAGTGAGCAAGTTTGTCCACCAACAGAGGTAGTATGAGTATTGGCTACTCTAAGCTCATGGAAAGGTTTGGTTTGTTGGATGTTGACCAATAGTTTCTTATCCAAGCTCGTAGGCTTGTATATCATCATGGCCCATGAAGGAAAAGTTGCATGGATGACATAAGGTCCTTCCCACAGCGTTTGAAATTTGGTACATTGTGGCACATGTGTGGGATTCCAGTAGAGAACCTTATCTCCTGGTTGATATTTAACTTTCCTAATTATTTCTTGTGTAATTCGTTAAATGACAGGGTGGCCAATCAGTTCTCATCTAGTAGGTTAAGGGTCATCAACCATTGTTTTTGTGCTAGATCGAGGTCAAGGTTGAGGTCACATGTCGTGGATAGTGTATGGATCTTAGTTTGAATGGGAAGCATTGGTAATTTACCATACACTAACTCTAGGAAGAGTAGCCTATAGGGAGTTTCCATGTGGGGCGGTATGCCCAAAGAGCATCATTCAATATAGTACTCCAATCTCACCTAAACTTGCTAATGGTTCTTGTCAATATCTTTGTAATCTCCTTGTTCGTGACTTCAACTTGACCGTTCACTTGGGGGTGATGTGGTGTAGTCAGTTTGTGCTCAACCCCTAAGAATTGCATTAATTTTCAAAAAGTTGCACCTGTGAAGTATGCACCATTATCTGAAATAAGTGCATGAGGCATACAAAACCTATTTATGATTTGTTGTTGAATAAATTGTATAGCTATGGATGATGTACAATCCTTAATAGCAGCTTCTTCTGCCCATTTTGCAAGGTAATCAATGGCAACAATAATATAAGCTTTTCCACTGGACATTGGTGTAATTGGCCCCATAAAATCAATTCCCCATATGTCGAAGGGTTCTAAAGGTTGGATCCATTGTTGTGGACCCTCCATTCTAGCAATCATCCCCCCATCATGTTGATAGTGCTTACAAGATTGGATGAAATAATGGGCATCCCAAAACAATGTAGGCCAATAATATCCTGCAAGTAAGATCTTAATGGTTGTTCGTCTCCCAGCATAATGACCCTCACAAGGACCCTCATGAGCATCTTGGAGAACTCACAACTGATCTACATCAGGAACACACCCTTTAACCAAGCCATTAAGACATACTTTGTAAAGTTACCCATTGATTTCCATAAAATACTTGGCTCGGTGAAGAAACTGTTGTTTATTTTTGGCATCAAACCCTTGTGGTGTTTGTTGTGTAAGGAGATAGGTGAGAATGCTACTATACCAGTTTGTCTTTGTGATTAATTGATTATTCACTACACCTATAAAGAGGAGTTCATTTGGGAAATAATCAGAAATTGGATACTCATCCTCTTTGTTGTCCCATCGCAACCAAGATAAATGATTAGCAACTACGTTCTTGGTGCCTTTATGATTGATCATCATAAGATTGAACTCTTGTAAGATTACAAGCCATCATATGATTCAAGGGCTTACAATTGGCTTATTCATTAGGAACCTTAATGCACTATGATCCGTGTGTATGAATACGTTATAACCTAAGACATAGTGCCTAAACTTTTCTAGTGTAAACACTACAACCATTAATTCTTTCTCTATTGTAGTGTAGTTAAGTTGTGCACCAACGATACTTCTACTTGCATAGTGGATGTAATAAGGATGTTTTTGATCATCTAATTGTGTAAGTACGACTCCTAAAGCATAGTTGGACGTGTTAGTCATTATGTGAAATGGTCTAGACTAGTCAGGAGCTTGTAGAATGGGTGTTTCTATGAGCTTCTGTTTTAAACTTTGGAAAGCTAATTTGCATTCCTTGGTCCACTCGAAAGGTATATCCTTTTTCATTAATTCAACCAATGGTTTTGCAACCTTTAAAAAGTTCTCAATAAACCTTCTTTAGTAGCTAGTGTGTCTAAGGAATGACCAGATATCTTTTACAGTTTCTAGTTTATTGGTAATTCCTTGGATAACTTTGATCTTTTCGGGGTCTACCTCTATCCCTGTTCATGAAATTTTATTCCCTAGTACGACACCTTCTTGGACCATCAAATGGCTTTTTTTCCAATTGAGTCTTAAATTAATTTCTACACATCATTTTAGTGCTTGCTCCAACCGGTCCAAGGCTTGATCAAATTTTTCTCCATAGGTGGAGAAGTCATCCATGAAGACCTCCATACCATTTCCTATCTATTGCTAGAATATGCTTAGAACTAATCGTTGAAACGTTGTAGGGGCATTGCACAAGCCAAACAACATCTGTTTATATGTAAATGTTCCCTAAGGACTAATGCACATGGTCTTGGCTTGGTCTTCTAGGGATATTTATATTTGGTTGTATCCACTATACCCATCTAGAAAACTATAGGAGCGATGCCCTGCAATAGTGTCTAAGACTAGGTCTACGAATGACAATAGAAAGTGGTCTTTAAATATTGCCATATTTAGTAGCCTAAAATCTATGCACACCCTCCATTTTCCTCCCTTTTGGGCACTATAACTAAGGGGCTAACCCATTTACTATCAAAAATGAGGTATATGAACCCAGATTTTAGAAGCTGTTCAATTTCTTCCTTAACTACTTGCTTCAGCTTTGGGTTCAATCAACTTTGCGATTGTCTTTGAGGCTTCATGGAGGGATCAATGTTAATTCTATATTAGCATATCCTAGGATCTATTCCAATTAATTCGGGATATGACCAAGTGAAGGCCTTCAACCATTTATTTATCACTTTCAGCAGTCTCTCTTTTTGTTGCAGAGCCAGCTTAGCATTAATAATTACCAGTTTTCCATTTTTAAGAAATGTGTATTCCATTCCGATGGGCAATGATTTTAGCTCAAGGGGATCTTTCTTAAACTTATTAGGGATTTCCAACTTCCCCTAGTTGATATTTTCAAGGTTAATACTTGGAAGTTAGCGATAAACTTGCTCTAATGTGTCTATGCTATTGATGTAAGTGCAAGTCAAACTCTCAGTTGGTTCCATGAATATAGTTGAACTACTTTCTTGATCAATTGTCAGCCATTGGGTGCCTTCTTTTCTTATGGCTGCTACATACAGACATCTTTGTATATCAGTCACTTAAGCACACTGGTTTCATGCAGGCAATGTTAAATGTTGCATGAACCATGACTTCTGCATGCAATTACACCTTGAGTCACTGTATGCGATGCATGGAACTTTCTTCTTCTCGATCTTTCCAAATGTATTTTCCTTTGATATTTTCAAGGAAAGATCATAGATTCCTAGGCACGCATCAACTGTGCTTAGCCATGCTCTTCCCATTATGATTGGGAAGTCCCCCTTATCGTTGTTTACTTGAATCACTAGGAAGTTAGCTGGATACGACCACCCACAAATAGTGGTGACAATGTCCTTCACTAGTCCCAATGGGACAATGACGGACTAGTCAACCAACTCTAAATGAATGTTACTCTTTTTTAGTGGAGGTAGGTTCCAGGCTTTGTACATTTCTTCAGAAATCAAGCTGACACCAGAACCTGAATCCAAAAGAACTTTGCACGGCTAATTTCCAACAATTTGTAGATATATCAAAAGACTCCTAGGATCAGAAAATTTCCTAGGAAGATGACCAACTTTTACCCAATCGATGACAGCATGAGTTAACATGACCGTATGTGTTGAGTGTGTTTTCTGGGTTGAAGGGAGCTCTNATCCCTACCTAGCCATAGCAATGTAATGCCACAAGGGCTATTAACTCTCAACNTGGTTCTAAAGAAAGGTCTTTTCTTCATGCAGTTGTTAGAACCAACAGTAAGTTGAGGGTTAATAGCCCTTGTGGCATTACATTGCTATGGCTAGGTAGGGATTTCACCCTGCATCACTGGAGCAGGTGGTAATGGAGCTAAGGGTGGAAGAGGTGTAGCCAGATGAGAAGGATGGTATGCTTGTGGAACATCGCCCCTAGGAGAAGGAGCCCTATAGTACTCATAATCTTGGTAGTGAGGTTGAGGAGTAATGTGACCAATAGAGTCATGTGGTGAGACTAGTTGCTGCACATAATATCCATACGAGTGAGGTTGCCAGTAAGGATACTATTTCCTTGGTGGTGGCATTCCCCATGATTATGGGTATTATCATTGTTGATACTGCTCGATCGGTTGTGGCAGAGTTCCACTTGGATAATACGTTAAGGGTTGGTGGAACTGTCTTGTGTTACCTTGAGGATAAGGTAATCTCTGGGGTGTTTTCCTTTTGTTTAATCATGGGTTGAGTGCATATACCCCAAACTCCTGCAGATGTGAGATTATAGCGCAACATCCCTTAGGATGATCATATTAGCATATCTCGCATTCACTATCATTGTCTGTATCTGAATCGACCTCTTTGATAATGGAAACTTTGCCCTTACCCTTGTTATGTGCATGTTTAGTTTCTCTCTTTTTTCTTTTTTCATGATCACTACCTTGCTCTCTAGACTCCTCTACTATTTTGAGAACGGTTTGAAAGCTATCATCTAGGGAATCCCACATTTAGTCTACCTTTTCCAATACTTCGGATGCTAATTTTTGGATAGGCAAGGTTTTCTTATTCACCATCTCTTCGAGTGGTGACTCTTCTTCATCCTCACAGAATCTTACTCCCTTCTTTCAGAGGGAAGGATCTCTATTATATTCCTCTACACTCTCTCTTTCCCTTAACTCACCTTCTTCTTTAGCAACTTGCTCCAATAATATTTGAACTTCATGGGTCCTAAGCTTAGATAGCCTCCCTTGGGCATACATCCCAAGGGTTCTTCATGTTTCATGCTTAAGCCCATCTACGAGATGGCATAGCTGATCCCTCTGCGAATAACCATGGCTAGGACAATGATGTAATAGTGCATAATATCAGCCCATGGTAGCATCCAAGGGTTCATGTCCTCCTTGTTTCCAACCTTGGATTTTCTTTTGTAGGTTGAACACTCAGGAGTACGTTTCGTACTTATCATTGAACAATTCTAACATGGTACTCCACCTATGAATGGATTTCAGTTCTAAGGACCGGTACCAGCTCTTCGCTTCTTTGACTAGTGTCCGTGGGAACAACTTAAGTTTTTGTCATTCGCTTTCTATGTTTTGTAAAGCACATGCATCATGAAATTCTTGTAGATGATATTGAGGATCAGCATTGTACCCACCTTCAAATTGTAGGATATTGTTCATGTCTAATATCTTGATCCTACTATCCTTTTGGTGCCTTGTTGGGATCCTAACAACCTCAGTTATGTCTAACATACTTCAAGCAGCAAGTAGGGGTTCATCATGATCATTTCATTTGTGGTATCTATGATGCCTATGTTGTTCCCTACTCTCCCTTCTCTCACGGTGTGTTTCTCTAGAGTGCCCTTGTCCCCTTTCTTGACTATTTTTTCTATGACTCTCATTTCACTTACCCTTTCCTCATGGTCTTTTTCTTTGTGATTATGTCCAAATCCTAAAGGAGAGAATGAAGGAGATGATGAAGGTAAAGAAGAAGGAGGACCATCACCATGTCGATGCCTACTTCCTTCTCTTCCGTGGCCGCGGCCTCGATCATAGTTACGATCTAAATGTCCATCTTTATCATGTGTTCATGTTCCTTTTTTAGATCCTTTGTGTCTATCAGTACCAGAATCTGGGTTATGGATAGTTGAGTAATGATTATGATACACAATCCCTTGACCGAAATCAACGGGAAGAACATCATTATGTGGGCAACTACCTGAGGCAGGTTCACCACCCTCATTTTCACTTAGGACATGTGGGATGTTCTACAACAACTTTCCCTTCATGGATTTATGATGTTTCTCCTGTTGCAAATCTCTTTGACATTGTGCCTCTGTGGGTTGGTACTCTCTCAAGTCATGATCATGCACAACGTACTCTGCCTGTAAGTGCTGCATACCAATTCATGTAAGATCACGAAGAAGCATGCCTGGGACAGAGCGATCAGGAGGTAACACAATGTTACCTTCTAAATCTCACCAACACAATTGTTCATCCTAGTGGAGGATAAAGGTAAATTTTGGTACATATTCATTAGGATGAACATATACCACATGAAACTATTGAGGGACTAGCAGATTATCATGTGTACTACGCCTTCAATTGTTCCCTGTATCAAACCTAGGCGATGAAACACTTTTGTGTGAGGAAGGAGACATGATTTTCTATTCAGTGTGCAATGTATTATTATTTATTATTTTTCTCTAACCAACCCCAAGGGTTCATTCCAATGATGTGAAAGATTTCCTATGTTCTAGTTAGCACAAAAACAACAAAGTCCCTATCAACGGCACCAATTATGAGTGGTGAGGTATCCCTACGCTCAACCATATGAATACGAGCATCCACGCATGATCTAGTTGAATTCCAAGGACTAAGTGCCTATGTGCCTTTATGAAACAAGAATGGGTTGATCAATCGTTATCTTCCCAAGCTCACTTTATGTCATGATGGTATGGTTAAGTAAACTTGAGGCATATGATTTTTGTACTTTTTTATGTGTTTTTATGTCCTACTACTAATAAGGGAGGAGAGAGAGATAACTAAGTAACTAATTTAATTCGACTACTTATTAACTAGGCTCTAACTGATCCTAATACCAGTATTCGTTCTCACTTTCTGTACACATTCTGAACCAGTGCAACACTACTGGGATTACCAAATGCTAATCGTTACTGGGTTATCAAGTGTTACACGCATGCTCGAAGTCATCATACTATGTGTGCTTTCTTAGGAGAGTTGTAGGGTGAGAGAGAACCATTAATTAACTAAGGAAAGCATTAAGTAACAATAATTAACATTAATTAATCTATTCTAAATGCTACAAGGTTTATCACAAAGTTTGGGTAAGGTTTATCACCATACATAAGGTGTACTCAGGTACACAATGCTCGAATAAAGATCCATTCAAAAGGCAAGAGTTTGGGTAAGGGACTAAGACTAACTATTGCAAACCAAGTGCACCCGCCTCTTATTTATAGGCAATGAGTTAGGTTGTGATATCACGTACGCGATATCATGTGGGAG
Organism: Gnetum montanum; assembly: GCA_015680685.1. Taxonomy (NCBI): domain Eukaryota; kingdom Viridiplantae; phylum Streptophyta; class Gnetopsida; order Gnetales; family Gnetaceae; genus Gnetum; species Gnetum montanum. The sequence goes on along the minus strand of MNCI01020267.1, from coordinate 15,103 downwards.
GCCATGATATCGCGGCTCATCACTATATTTGGATCTACTTGAGTAAGAAAAGATAGAAGTAATGCATTTCTACAAGCTTAAATCGAGGAGAATTGATCCATTCAAAATTAAAAACAAGATCAATCCAAATGCTTATGAGATTAATTTTCCTAATGATCTTCCTCTTTGTTATGTATTTAATGTTTCAAATTTGAGCCCATATCATGCCAATTTTCTTACATCAGACTTGGAGGATTATCTTGAGATTATTAATGATATAATTGAAGGTTAAATTTCATTCAAGTTGACAACAAAGCCAATTGTATTACAATCAAAGAAGGCTAGAAGCATAAGAGGTAGGAAGATGTAGGATCACTTGATGCATTGGAGTGATGAAGGGTCTAAGAATATTATTTGAATTCTTACGAATGATTTGGCTTTATGAGGATTGAATGACATCGTATGGGTAAAGCCTACTTAATGAAAAGTATCTTTTGAAGGGTGGAAGAAGTGATGAGAACATCACCTATCCTAATGTATCAATCCTTAAATTATTGTATCTCTTTTCCTTAAGTCTTAACATGTTTTTGATGAATCTAAGTATGTTTAGGCATGTTTTGATTAGTGGGGACCTTTTTGGAGATGTTTAGGTGTCCTAGAATTTAGAATTGATGTCTTTATTAATAGCCTTGGTAGGATAGACATCTACTCCATTAGATAGACATCTACTCTATAACTTCCTAGCTTTGGGATAGATTTCTTCCCCACCCAAAAGACATCTACTCTAAGATTATATCACACTTAGGAAAGATATCTCTAAACATATCAGACATATTTTTTTTGAGGATGAGGTGTTTTAAAAGGAAAATTCTATTTGACATATTTTTGAAATTTGAGCACTACGAGAAGGTGAAAAGTTATAAAAAAGGTATATGAATTGGCATCAAGGACATAATCTTAGACAAGAGAGTAAAAAAGGAAGAGAGATTCATTGTCCAATCATCCTATCCTTGAGATTGAAGAGAGATCTTCTTAGTGATTGTGAGTGAGTGAGTGAGTGATCATTATTGATGGTCCAACTTGCATGGGGAATGGAGTGAGGATTTGATTAGTTGATTGTCTAGCATTTGGGAAAGTGATAGATTCCTTTGTGCTTTATAATCAGTTTTCTTGAGCAAGAATAAAGTTTCTATTTTTCTTTCTTATTTCATTTTGGGATTTTCTTGGTTATTCTTACTTGAGTGAGATAAGCACTTTGTCATATGTTGTTTTAAAGTCAATTATGATCATATGTATATTTTGTCTATGCTTTTTTAATATCTTCATCAATTATCATATAAAAAATAGCCTCTATAGTAGATCTCTCTTGCATAAATCCAAATTTATTTTTTGATATTGCTAATTTAAATTTGAGATGTTTCTCTATGACTCTCTCCCAAAGCTTTATAGTATTTCTTATTAGCTTGATCCCTCTATAGTTTGCATAATTTTCTACCTCGTATTTATTTTTGTAAATTAAAACAACAAATCTTTTTCTTCAATTGTTAGGTGTTTATACATTCCCCAAATTTTTTTAAATAATTGCATTAGTTAAGAAACTCCTATATCTCCCAATACTTTCCAAGCTTCTATAAGAATGTTATCCACTCCAATAACTTTTCTATTATTCATCTTTGATAAGGCTATCTTCACCTCAAAGAAGGAAAGTTCATTAACCAACTAAATTTTGGTTCATCGTCTTGAATGTCTTCTCTTAAGAATTCTTCATTTAATAATTTTTGAAAATAAATTTTCCACCTATTCCAAATTTCATTATCTTTTACTAAAATTCTTTCATATGTTTCCTTGATGCATTTGACATTATCAATGTCCTTACATTTCTAGTTTTTGATTTTTGACAATTTATAAATTGATTTTTCTACTTTCTTTGTTTTCAATTTATCATAAAAGCTATCCAAGACCTTATGTTTGGCTTTGGCTACTACTAGGATTGCCTTCTTTTTTGTTATTTTGTATATCATCTTGTTTCCTTGGCTATCACTTTACTACTATTCTTTAAAGCATTTTTTCTTATTTTGAATATCATGTTTTACTTCATCACTCCACCACCATGTCACCTTTGGAATGTATTTTTTTCCTTTTTATCGAAAATGCTCTTTCTAATTTTATGAATGCAACTTTCTATTTGGCCTCAATTTAATTTATAGAGTAATCCCAATTCCAAATGCATTTATGAAGCAATTTTTCTCTAAATAAGGTGATGTTATCTTCTTTTAAATTCCACTATTTTATGCCTTTAGACCCTTTTCTCATGCTACCTTTAAAGCTCTAAATAGTTAAAATCATTTCCATTAGTTGATGCTACGTTGCAAGACACTCTCTAGGTATGACCTTGCAGTATTTACACTTGGCCCAGTCTCTTTTTTGTAGTAAGAAATAATTAATTTGTATTGTATGTAATTAGATTTTATGTCCTCTTCTTTAAATAAGTGTTTTCAATTAAGATCATAGGTACTTGCAAATTATAGTAGTAAATGTCCCATATCATTACGCTCTCCAAATTTTTATCCTTCATGAATCTTATCATATCCTATTTCATAAATCTAACATGATCATTAAAATTCCCTCTAATGAATTTGCTTTTTTTCCAAGGGATTTCTTGAAGTACTTGATCTATGAAATCCAAAAAATTCTTCTTAATCAAATTTTCTAGGCCCATTTGTAGAGCATTTATACTGATGTTATTGATGATCTTATTTCCAAGCATAAGTTGGATGTTCAAAATTCAATCACTATGGAAAAATACTTATACTACTTTATTTTTTCCAAAATTATTAAAGATGATGTCCACTTCATTCTGGTGATTTTCTTTTCCTAAGTAGGAAAGTTTGTAACTTAGGAAATTATGGTGAGTGTCATTTCTAAAGAACATCCTAGCAAGCCCATACTCATTTTTCATAGTAATCAATCCTTATGACTACTACGCATTGCTTCTAAGGGATGCCCTAGCATCTAAAAAATCTAAAAAAACCTCATCCATGAGATTTAATAAGGTTTTATAGTTGACTTCCACATAATACTAACTCAAAAAATGTGTAATTTGTAGGATTTTTTCATGCCATTCAATAGGCCCAAAGAGAGTCATTACGTTTAATGGCCCAATCTCTTCTATACCTACTAACCATTTTCTTGAGTAGTCTAAAAATCTTATAGTTAGTAACTTTTTCCTGACCATTGGACTACACAAGTGATAAAGGGATGTTAATTTATGATTAACTTCATAAGATTATAAAAAATTCTTTAAAACCTTACCAATAAAGTTCATGCTATTATCAAAGATCAAGATTCAAGGAATAGTAATGGACTACCAACAATGCACAAAGTGTTAAGCATTACAAAACCTAATGGACCAAAAATATCCTATGAGCAATAGCTTCATCATGGTTCTTTTTCTAGCATAATGCCCACCACACATACCATGATGCACATGAGCCAAGATGGCACCTTGGCTATCTTCTAGAACACACCATCTTACGAGGCCATTAGGACATCTTTTATATAGATTCTCTTTGACAATCAAATAAGGCTTTGCCTGGTACTAGAACCATTAAATCTTTCCTTTTTCCCATCAAGGAGAAATCTTCTAGGCCATTAGGTAGTTGATAATAACCACAAATCATGGACATTCATGTCAACTCTTTGAGTTCAAAATGACCTTGCAAATATGATCATCCAAAAATTATTGAACAATAGACATTCTTCTTTGTTTTCAATTCGCAAACATGACAAATGATCTATCATCAGATTCTCAGCTCTCTTGCAATTAATCATGTGAAGATTAAAATCCTATAAAAGAAAGTAGCCATTAAATCACATGGGAATTGACATTTGGTTTATACATGAGAAACTCAATGATGCTATGATTAATGTAGATGAAGATTTTGCACCCAAAAGCATTATGTCCAAATTTTTGTAATGCAAAAATGATGGTCATCAACTTCTTTTCAATGATGGTATAGTTTAATTGAGGCCCTATAATGTTTCAACTAATATATTAGATGTAGTAGGATCTCTTCTTCTCATCAAACTATATCAATATAATATTCAATACAAAATCAAAAACATCTATCATTATATGAAATGGTTGAGTCTAGTTAGGACTCTACAACAATAGAGTTTGAGTTAACCTTTTCTTTAGACATCAGAAGACATTCTCTCATTATTTTTTCCACAAGAATGGAACATCTATCTTTGTGAGCTCAAATAAAGTATTTTCTATTCTAAAACAATCTTTAATAAATCTATGATAATAGCCTATTTCGCCAAGGAAATATTGCATCTCTTTAACTATCATGAGAATCTACATCATGTTTTTGATGGTGAAAATATTATTAGGATCTACTTCTATTTTCTCTTTAGAAACTTTGTGATCAAAAATAATTCCATCAGTCACCATCAACTCATTTTTCTTCAAATTTAGCTTTAAGTTTATGTGGCAGCAACAACATACCATAGCTTCTGGTTGCTCCAAGGCTTTTTGAAATATTTTTCCATAAGTGAAAAATTCATCAATGAAAACTTTTATACTCTTACGAATATAAACTTGGAACACAGACATCACCAACCATTGGAATGTGTTTGGTTCATTGCATAATCTAAAGGACATATGCTTAAAGGCAAAGATTCCTCATAGATAGATGAATATATTTTTTTTTCTTTATCTACTAGCATAATCCTAATCTAATTATAACTAAAGTACCCATTAAGGAAGTTGTAATACTGTTGGCCAAAGATATCATCCAATATCTAGTCCACAAATGATAATAGAAAATCATCCTTGAAGGTGGTAGCATTAAACAACTTGTAGTCAACAAAAACTCTTCATTTGTTTCTTTTCCTTGACACAAATATACTTAGAATGATCCGCTCACTATCAAAAATAGGGGTGATGAAGTTGGCCAATAGAAAATGGATGATTTCACTTTTTACCATATCCTACATATTAGAATTAAGTCTTTGTTGAAGTATATACTAAGGTTTAATACTTGGATCAATATATATGTGGTATTGATAAATAGAGGAGTTTATTCTTGTGAGTCATCGTGAGACCAGGCAAAGGCTTTTCTCCACTTTATAACTACCTTATTCAATTTAATTCTTTGGATGATTGTTGGAGTGGAATTGATGATAATAGGATGATCATTAGTGAGGAACAAGTACTCAAAGTCTTTTGGAAGTGACTTGAGTTCCAATAGTGATGTTGGAACATTCTAGGATAAATTAAAAGTATCCCAAAACTTAGGATCATACTACATCACAATACAAACCTTCACCATTTTCTCTACTTCTGAATCAAATTATTCATCATTGGATAAGGTAAAACAATTAATTGGTCTTTCAAAGATTTAATTTGTGGCTTCAAAAATTAGATCTTCTTTAAGGAAATCAACATCCCTAATAACACAGAGATGTTCTATGAGATAGCAATTATAATCATGCCTATCACATGACTAGAAAGGATCACATGAGATCTACTTGTAATGTGTTTTCACAGTGGAATCTTTCTTATACTTTCTAAGTGAAAAGCTTGGAAGACTAACTTGGCATTAATAGTGCTTAGCGAGGCTCTTCCCATGATGATAGAAAAGTTATCTTCCATCATATTCTCTAGTCTAATTACCATGAAGTTTGCAAGGTATGACCATCCCATCAATATTGGCATTAGAGTGTTTACTTATCTCACAATATACATATAGGATTATTCTACTAGCTCCAACATGATGTTAGTACTATTAAGAGGAGGAAGTTTGAAATCAAGGTACTGCTACAATGAAATTATATTGCCTCCCAGACCAAAGTCACAAAGAGCTAAGCAATGATCTTTCTCACTAATCTGAATGCTATGCTAAATTGATTCAAGTCTATCAAGGCCTTCTTGGTTCTAAATTGGTCTTTCACAATATCAACATGATGATCTTTCTCACTAATTTAGAGCTAAGTAAGAATTTAACACACTTAAACATACTAAATTCTCTTACTAAACTAAGCTCTCTACAATTCACAACTTCTTTGGAAATGTGAAAATAAAATTCTACGATTGAGTTTAATACTTATTTTAGCATTAAATGCACCTAACTAGCAGAACATTGTAAATGTTTCATGGTGTTGATTAATAAAGTCATTAGAACCCAGCTCTAATATCATGTTATGTTTTATGATTCTTAGATCTCTAAGTCTAAGAAACTAAGAATATTTTGATGATCATCACAACATAAATTGAGGAATATAAAAGGTGGAACACATCATGAATATTATCATATTCACACTGCTATTTATATATATTACATATAAACCATAAATAAGGATAAATAGAGAAAAGTAATATTAAATAATGTGTCTCTTTTATTATGTTTAATACTCTTCACCTTGGAAAGTTAAAAGAAATAGTCATGTCAATATAATGAATAGACATAAGAAGTGATTAACACTTGGTAAGGAGTACAAGAAATAGAATTATTCTTAAAAAATCTAAACAAGAAGTAGTATAATACACCAACATCACAGATGGTGTTGTACACTATGATGAGGTATAAAAATTCTAACAGTATTATAGAATATAAATAAGAATTAGCATGTTAAGCTTGAAAAAACATACAAAATATTTAATAAATAAATCCATGTCCAATCCTACACTCCAACCTCTACCTTGCTCCATACCCCTCATCATCCTAACCCCTGAGCTCATCCGCTACCTCCATGGTGTAACCCAACATCACCGTATCAGCTATAATTTCTTCTCTAGCACAGCCCAACAACACCTCCATCCTCTTCCTAATAAGAAAATTAATATGCCAAATGAACCACCTACTACTAAAAAAATATGTCATCACAATGGTTGTATGCATAAACTAAACGCTAAATTGTGTTGCATCATAACCCATGACATCACATCCTTTTGGGTGTGTAATGTCATTATTAGACCATTTGAATCCTACCACCCCTTCCTCCCAATCGACACCCTCCCAAATTTTATCTTCCCTATGGATGTTGTAGAGTTTCCTATCTACTACTAACATTAAGACCTATAGTAGGTCAATCTTTGGCATGGGGGGAACACCTCATCCTTGTTACATTCTTATGGACTATCATTGCTAAGGACACCACTAATGCACTATAGCAATGCTACTTGCCACCTACGACTACTAAGCACTGCATATAGGTTTTGTTATGCATGAACATGTGTTGCCACTTCCACAAGCCCTACAAATTGAAAACATCTCACTAGCCTGAAAAGACCATGTAAATAATACTTTGTTAATTTTTTGTTGGTTTGAACTAGGTGTATCCAATTTAATCTAACTTTTTTATAACCTCATGAACATAATTTTTGGATCTTAGGTTCCATTTTGTCCTTATATATTATAATTTTAGATATTTTCTTAGGAAAATAAAAAAGGAATGATATTATAACAATTTTATTTCTAATACATTATCGATTAGCATCTAAGTCCCTCAAGTAGGTTCAAACATTGGAATAAGACTCAAGCAAAGTACACCTCAATACTCATCATGCCTAAAACATATGTCAATAAATAGCTTGTCAAAGTCTTGGGATTTAGTTATAAAACTTAATCAGTGTAAAAAATCGCTGCATATTCAATATATTTAAGATAAGCTAATTAGTTTCTTTCTTGCTCCACTCAGATGGAAAGCATAGGGGCTACCAAATAAACCCTTTAGATTTATCACTCTGTGCTTGTAGTTGATGTTACACTCTTATAAGTGCATGCAATATCCCATAGCAAATTTCATGTTGTACCCAAGGCTAAACCCTAATATAGAGTTAAACTATATAATCCTCCTCAACAAAGTCCTACCAAGTGGATGTACAGAAAAAGGTTGTAGCCCACTCAAATAATGCATGAAACTACCATGCTATTATGGTTTCAAAATCATAAGAAGTAGGTGATTCTTTGTGCCCCCATGGCCCCCAAACCATAGGGGATGTAGAAATTCATCATCAACCCTACTATTACTCTTAGCATCCTTTCCCACTCAAAATGAGCAATGATCTTATAGCATGGCTTGGATAATCCATGAGGATGCTACATCATAATCAAAGAAGAATTTTGTTAACTCTGGAAAAGTAACTCATACTTCTTAGAATCAAATGTGAATGATCTTAGATTCAAGCAGGTTTAGTAGCTATGGTTAAGAATGGTAAAGCTTCATTGATGAACTTGATCATATTTCCAAAATTTGAATTCTTCATAGCACCTAACAGCTATGCTAAGAATGATATCATTTCAAACTTGGTATGTGTACTGACCTAAATCGTTGGTGTAAGGCTGGAAGGAAAACAAACACCAAAAGATCATTAGGCAGACATAGCTAACCCTGCCTTCGCCCGAGGGCAAGCTAGAATTAAATGAATATAGAGTGCCTTGGATGTTCTGCATGCAAATCAACCAAGGACTTCCCCGAGCGTAAACTATGGCTTGTGCTGGGGTTATTGTAACTAATGTCTTAAAACGTAAATAGCAAGTACGAAATGTAAACAGAAATGCATGTAGAACTGGTATTGTAAATGAAGCGTAAAATTAATGTAAAACAGAGTAAATAGAATCATGACTGGCAAAACAAATTGTATTGTATTGCTTAGAAAAGATGTACACCAGTCAAAGCGTAGCTGCATATGTGGATGGTAGGTCAAGCACCAAGCCCTAGGGTGATGTGATGTGATGTGTGTCATAAGTGCTTGGATGCCCAGAGTCAAGTGTACTGATTGCCCAAGGATTACTGGTCTGAGTTTCCTAAGCTCTCCAACTCCAAAATTTCCAACCCCGTTTATGTGAATTGATAGGGTATTTATAGGATTTTGCCAGGTTCAGGCACAAAATTCATGGACGAAATCAACGACTGAGAATTGAGAGGAGAGCGGATTGAGTGTGACATGTCCAATGGATAGTTGTATGTGAGTTGGTCATGTGTGAGCAAGTTATGTTCCTAACTAGGTTCATTGTATCTTACAACGTGTGGTTTACTCAAGCCCATGGAAGCACATACAATTTGGACCGTGAGGGCCTGACAAGCCCACAAATGAAGATTTACAATGAAATGTTAAT